>CM021110.1:198758911-198856941 GCA_007115665.2 Sequoiadendron giganteum | reverse complement strand
TTTGGAGATGTATTATGTGTAATGAATATTTTGTTGAATAGTTGACTACCTTATGCATATGTTAGTAGATGCAAGTATATGTTCAATTCCTCCAGGTAGAGGGGAAGTATCACTGAGGATAAGATCTTGGTCGGGTAACCAACAACATAACCTATCTGATCTTACACACACCAAAGTAGAATAATTGAGTCAATTTATTATGTGGGGAGTTGGTAAGTAATCCTTAGTTGATATTTATGTATTAGTAAGAGTCTTGTTTACTATTGAATGCATTATTGGGTGATGTTTATTTGTTTGAGCTTGTGGGTTCTTCCTTATTGCTACATAGTATCAATGAGAAGAACATAAGTGAAATATGTATATGCACACACATGTGTGTCAATGATAGACCATACACATGAAGGAACACATACATGAAGGTACATAGGTAGATGTATCTATGCACACTCATGCATGAGTTGCTTATGCATATGGAACTATCCAATGAATCTAATGACATGCATAAATATATATATATACGTATAGATATATCACATGTAGGTACTTATTGATACAATAGTAATTGTGTATGAATTTTATGTGAATCAAATTTGTATATATATACATATAAATTATATATATATATATCCATATGTGTATATGTATCGATATACGTGTATGGTGGAAAATGAACATGCCCATACAAATGTATCGATATATGTATACATACACATACATGTACATAGAAACATATATATATGTACATAATCAATATATGGTTATTGCTATGTGATTTTTAACTTGGTTGTATTCATTTATATATCAAATTTATACCTACTTTAGTGGTATATGATATATATAAATATATATAAATGTATATATACATATACATATATATGTGTGTTTGTCAATATGCATATATATGTGTATATGTAAATATATATGTTACATATTTAAAATTAATTTTATGTTTTGAAGTCAATTATCGCTGATAGTGATTATAGGTCGATTCATTAACTAAATCAAAGGAAAAGTATATTATACTTGTGACTATATTTTGAAGGCCGACTATTACACTGTCCACTCATTAAGAACGAGTAATCTACAAATCAATTTGTAGTCATGAATTTGATATAAGTAGAAGACTTCGTTGATGTCTTGCATAGAACTATATTTGACTTAGTAAACTTCTAAATACTATATCATTATGTAAATATCAACAACTGATAAATTTGCATGAGGTAATAAATAGTAGGTCGATGAATTGGTCAAACCATTTAATAAGGTGAGTCAACTCATACTTTACTAAGTCTATATGAGTTATGTGTTGCATATTTGATATTGAATGATTCAAATATGTAGTAAATTGTTCCAACTTTTGAAGAGATCTATTTTCCTTGGCGTCACCTTATAAATCATAATCATTGTAGATGTTCATTGTAAGGGCAATTTGAATTACACATTTCTATCTTATGCTAATTTGAAATAGTCTCTTGTTGTTGTTACCTAGATAAAATTAAACCCCCACCATATACAACACCCATACACAGCCAATAATTCAGAATGCACAACGAAACTCAAATTAAGCATGGAACAAGAACAAAAGCACAACATAGTGATTTATCCTGGAAAACCCCAAATCGGGGAAAAAACTAGTAAAAATATCTTCATATTAACCCTCAGCCCCAACCAGGCTGAGCTTGGAGGCTTCAACTAGCCACTCAATACAATGGAGTCACCAAGCCATTATATAGGCTTTCATACATGTAAAACCATGGGCTCAAAAATGTGAGGTCCAAAACCATGAGCCAATACTACAAGCACACAACCATGTTCTTGAGACCACTAATGGTTAATCCTCTAACTCCAACCCAAGATCTAGATTAATCCAACAAACCCCTTATAAACTTGGTCTTGGGGTTAGCACTAAACACCCCTTCCATAAGAACAAAGTGCAATGAAATCTCTACCATTGAGATCAACATCAAACTAGGAATCCACATAAATCTAAGCCTCCCTTACCACCTGGGAGAACTCTCTTACCAGGCCTTTCTTTAAGGGAATGAGTAAGCCATTCCAGGTCTTATAGCCATCAACCCAAATACATGTATTAAATTTTTCATACAACTCCATTACAAACTTGTTCTTGCTATAGCCCACCTTGGTTGTAGGCACCCGCAACACCTTCCAGTGGGCACATGCAACAACTTACAGTGGGCACATGCAACAACATACACATAGCAAAAAAACCAAGCAATATGCCTGCAACAACAACCATGACCAATCTTGCATAGACCTACTCAACCTTCTTTCGAGAGCTAGAGTGTTGACGTACATGCTCAAACCATCTATTTCAACAAGAATACCAGATTGAAGAAATAAATGTTGCCTTATCTTGACACACTGTGAGTTGCATTAAATACATTAAATTCTTCTAATCTACGACATCTTCAATTTCCAACAAATCTAAATTTCTCAGATCGATACTTTGCGTAACACCATTAGAACACAAAAACAAGATCTAATAATAATATCATTTTATTTTTTGGTGGATTTACCCAGTCATTTAAATCACAAAATTTAATATTTTTTTCTGATAGATTTAAATGAATATAATAACTCATAAAATAACAATGAATAGAATCCTTCACTTATTAATGGTAACTAAATACAGAGAATATGGATGCTAGATCAATCCTAAGCATTTCCAAACTTTTTCAACAACTTTACTCAACCTACAACAATGAATTTAATTGAATAATATATCTTCCTAAACCCCGAGCAACCTGCAGATTAAACATGGGCGAAATAATAAATTTTGCACAACCCAAACAACTCAATCATATCTAGCAGCTAACTACATTTGAACAATATGGAAACATATCTTGGGCAATGAATAAAATAATCTTATGCTCAAAGACTTGAGTGATATATTTTTTATGGAGAGCAAAAAAAAATCAAAATATACAATAATGGGGGTCAATGAAAACCCCATAGAAACCCCCCCACTTTTCAATGCACCTCCCTTCCATACATGGTGCGACGCATATTGTCGAATATCAACCAAAGGGGTGACCCAACCAAACATGACCCCTCATACCATATAGTGGCAACAAAACATGAACTAGGGATGATGGAATTCCCATCGCACTCCCATGAAAAAAAACTTACGACACACCATGTAATTTATGCAGCCTCCTTTTAATTATGGCAACCCCTTACCATTTAACATGGTTGCTTATCATTTAATATTTACGACCCATTTCTTGGTCAATCAACAAATAGCATAGGGGTGTTTACATTCCAAATCGAGTCCCCTTCCATTTCAATTTCAACAACCATGTACATGTACCAACCGCACACCATTAAAAAAGCTTGTTCGGTGCCAAAAATTTCACATGCCCCCCTTTTGATTTAATTTCCTAGGACACATCTAAATATAATTTTTCCATTTCATCTCACCAGATCGAAAACCTACCACTCATGCCAATGATGAGCCATGAACTCACCTTGTCCTAAGTCAATGATTTCAACAGATCTCATAGATCTACTCACCTAATACACAAAATATTTCCACAATCTCATATGCTAGATCCAATGAAGTAGGCTTCAATACCACTTGTTAGGGATAAAATCAAACCCCCACAACAGATAACATCCATACATAGACAGGAATTTAGAATGCACTATGAAACTCAAATATAGCATGGAACAAGAACACAATCACAACACAGTGATTTATCCTGGAAAACCCCAAACCAGGGAAAAAACTAGTAATGAAGATCTTCTTATTAACCCATAGCCTGAACCGGGCTAAGCCTTAATTATTCAACCAACCACTCAATACAATGGAGTCACCAAGCCACTATATAGGCTTTCATACATGCAAAACTACGGGCTAAAAAACATGAGATCTAAAACCATGAGCCAATACCACAAGCACAAAACCATGTATTTAAGACCACTAATGCTTAATCCACTAACTCCAACCCAAGAGGTAGTTCAACCCAATAATTGTTTTCAAGCAATGTGGTTGATTTGAAGCTTTTTTTAGCTGAATATGTTCTTATTTGTGTGCCACCTTTTAGCTAAGTTGAGCGAGTGGCTATGCATGGTAATTGTTGTCAACACTCATGCCTATTTTGTAGAATGGGAGGTCTCATTTATTCTATTATATTTGAGAGAGAGATAGTTTTGAGTATTTGTGAGAGAAAATTATATTGAGTGTAGTGTTTTTTCAACTTGAGAGATAAAGGTATATTGTGGAATCACTTGAGAAATCATGGTCAAGCTAGTTGTTAGTCAGGAAAGCTGAATTACTGACAATCAAATTGAATATTTTAGGCATGTGGACAAATCTCATTTATCTGTCTTAGATTTTGAGTGATTATTTCATGATTGCTTAAATTAGTTTATGGTGAATACTTGCATTTAGGGGAAAATAGTAATGCTTTGAAAAGAAACAAGAAGTTTTTTATACTATTTTTGCAATGTTTGTAAGTACTCCATAACAAGAGGATTATGTTTTTCATAAGTATTGCATACTAGATATCATTAAACATGGGTAGCTTATGGGTTTCTCATAGCTTAATTATTTGATTAAATAATAGATAGCTAGTGGGATACTTCTAAGATTGTGAGTCTAGTGAAGGGAGGGAAATTTTACATGTATTTAAAAGTTGAAATACCCTAGAGTATGTGGGATTAATGATAGGGAATCTTGGGATAAGATTTTATGCATGAGAGGGATTACCTTTGCATAGAATATAGTGGTCTTAAGTCAAAATGAGCTTAAGTAGTGTAAGTGAATGTTAACCTTCACTCGAAGTATCGAGTGAGAACACTTTGGCCAGAGTAGTGTGGTTTCCTTTGGCTCCTCTGCCAGTTCACCATGTCTATGTAGTGCATGCTAGTTGCAAATTTTAGGGAATACAAGTTCTAGTAATGTAGTGCACAACACTAAGCTCATTATGGTTTATCTTACGAGATTGCTCAACCAATCTCTTTGTCAAAGGGTAGGGCCATCTATCATTGATAGATGTGTGGTGAAATGCATATGATTTTGTGGTTGGAGGGAAAGAACTTGAGTGATGCTTCTCCTCCTCAACAGATAAAAAAAAAAAGGTTTTGAAAGACGGATCCTGGAACATCTATATCTTATGCTCTAAATCTCAGTTGAGCTATATATGTAATCGTGTACATTGTTGGAATGTTGTAATTTGTGAAATTATTATATTGAAATGGAATCCTTAATGTATATTGTGATCACATATTTGTTCATATATTCTCAATAAAGAAAAAAAAAATTATTGCAATGGTTTGTTACATAGTTTATTTACTTGCACAGTAAAAAATTAGGAAAAATTTACTTCAGTGAAATGTTGGCATGTTACAACTTGAAATCACAAGAGAAAAACTTTAGCCAATCTAACAAATTTCAAAAAGCATAAGTAAAGGAGGAATGGAACACCCTAAATCATAGATCTAGATCCCTTTGCAAAATTCCTTTGGAGTGATTATCAAAGAAGATTTGAATCAAGACAACAAAATTTGCAACCCATTTTCAGTAAGGAACAAAATGAAAAGGTAACCCAGTTGGGACCTAGTGAGGAGCCAATAAAATTTACTTCAAAGGCCACAATGAAATCTATTAGTCTTTAAAATAATACCATGTTCAAAAAGAAGGGCACAGATGAAGATTTTGCGACAAAAAGCTTGCAAATTTGGAGCCTGGTGTGTATAGGAGATAAAGAAAGAAACAAAAATCTCCCACTTACCCATCTGCAAACTCAATATTTTACATATAATATGGACTTACAGATCAACAAAATGACACAAAATTGTACACCAAAGGCCTCTAGATGTCTACAGACACCTCAATTGGAGAAGCAACAACAACTGATTGTGAATGTGTGGAATCTCTCTCACAATATATGGTGCATTAGATTCCATGACAAACTCAAACCTCTCAAATTGATGGTGGCTAAAAATAAGATAAATCTTATCTTTTTTGTAGGAAATCACTAGGTCTAAGTGTAGACACTAAAAAAATGTCTTAATATGTGAGCATTAGTTTTCTTAGCCTTCGTCTTTGTATAATTAAATAATTTTAATTATATAATTATTCTTGATCACTTTCCTCTATTAATTAAATTATTTTTAATTATTTAATTAATTCACTTCTTAACCTTTATTCTATCTTGATCAATTAAATAAATTAATTATGTCGCTAATACCCCTTTCTTCAATAATTAAATAAATTACCATTTATTTAATTATTTTTCTACCATCATTCGTCTATAGTTAAATAAATATTTTTAACTATTTACCTATTCACTGATATTTTAATTCCTCTATAGTTAAATGACTATCAAAATTATTTAATTATCTTCCAAAGGCTTCTCTTTTATTAAATAGCTATTCTAAATTAATTATTTAATGCTCTTTTTCCATTTCCTCTTATTTAATTAGAATGATTATATAAATTATTTTAATTAAATACCTACTTGCCTTTTCCTCAAAATAAATAATTTGAAAAAATTATTTATGCTACACTTGTTCAGAGATTCCTTTCTCATGAAATAAATATTATTTATTTCTCCATTTTCTTCCTCCACTATCTCATTTTCAAATCTCATATGTCGATTGACTTTGGGCTCTTTCTAATCTTCACCATCCATTTTGTAACCTCCACTCTTCTATGTTACATGTCTTCTCATCCATCAATCTTGAAATCTTTCTAGAAGCTTGATCTTGACCATCTGTTCGAATTGCTATCTATAAAAGAAGCCTTCCTCCATTTTTTATTTAACAACCACTTATCTCCAACTTTCATGCTCACTATTTGCAGGTATTTGCATAAGTTAAACTTGATCTAGGGGCATATTTTCAAAGGTAGATTTAAGAGAGACAAGAGAAATGATTCAACTTCAAATATGGGGAGTGATTTCATTTGAATGTTTTATTTTCCTCATACTTGTTTTTTTTTCTTGTTTAGATGGGGTTTTTAGCTTAGAAGTGTTGTGGTTATCACTAGAATCTAGGCTGGCTTCATTTTACCCATCTTAAATTGATGAACCTGATGTGAAGATAATTTTTTACAACATTTGTGTGACTTTTCTTGTTGTTTTTGTAGGTTTTGGTACGAAATGATGCAACTGAAATGCACAGTGACACAACTGTGGAGAAATGGCACATCTGCTAAGAGAAATGACACAATTGCTAGGCAAGAAGTTGAATTAAAAAATAATGACACATCCATGAAAATAGTGATGAATTTGTGGGAAAAATAGTGCCACAACTGTAGTCAAGTGATGGAACACAACGACACAGCTGCAGACGAGTGATGCAACACAGTGACACAACTGCAACCGAGCGACACAACTGCCTAATAGGTATTAAAAAAAAATCAGTTTTCTTTAATTTTTCCTATTGGGTTTTCAAGTAGATTAGGGTTTTTGTGTGCTAACTATTTCTTTTCAGTGTGTGGCTTTGGATCTAAGGATTTTTTTTTTTTAAATCATTAGAAACAACAAAAAAATTGAGCTTTCGATTTTTCATTTTAAGGCATAATCAATTTTTGTTTTGCTTTGTTTACAACAAATTAAAACTTACATCAAATTCATAAGGGTAAAATGAACTTGCATCTCATTTATAAGGCTTTAAAATGAACAAGAAAAATCATTTTCTCACTCATGAGTATTAAAATGATCATGCATCACATTTCATTGACCCTACAAGAATCCAAGTGTTTTCAAATCATAATTTTAAAAAAAATTTACAAGTGTCTTTTATGATTTATGGTTTGCAAATTGTCATTGAATGTATATGCTCTCCTCTCATGCCACTTGGTAATCTTGAGGATCAAAAGAATCTCTTTGGAACTTGTACAACCACCCTGTATGCAGAATTTGTCAGGGTGGATTTCAATTCACAAAGGTTGGCTGCGACACTAGTATGTGCAATACGCAACCCTCCCTTTAGTTTCTTGGTAGCCAATTTAGCTTTGGGGTTTCCTGCGGTACCCAGATTGGATTTCCAGGGAGGGCTTTTTGACTCAGCTGGGCAAATGTTCACAACAGTCAAGGGTTCGATTTAATTAGTGCGCATAGCTGAGATGGATTTGGGAGGACAAAGGACCAGGTGGAAGTGGTAAAGTCCCAGGATGAGCCCCTAATGGAGCAGAAGAGGCAGGAGGTCACTCGGGTTAAGGTTGGCTAGCTCTTTGCATTTCTCGACAAAATTTTCTAGGTCCATAAGCAATAAAAAGGGAAAGCTAAGCAAAATTTTATGTCTTAAATAGTTTAACAAGGGAAAATTATAGAAGAAATAGGTTTTGAACCTACCTTCCAAGGTGACATATTTCATCAATGCTAAGCACACCTAGTCTCAAGGCTTCGGAAGAGCTTCGCGCTCAAAACCCGACTGGCTCTGCACTGGTTCCTCGTTCCCCATGAAGAAATATTTGAATCTTTCATTGTTTGGCTTCTTAGTATGCTTAGGGTATTTTTTCCCGGTACACAATATTTTGGTGGCCTGTGCGATAACTTCTTCACTAACTTCAAAATAAATACTGCCCATCATGACCCTTCAGTCCTTCCATGAATTAGCAAACTGACCAGATAAATTAGGGTCATGTCCAACCAAAATATCTATGATAGGAGCAATGCCACCTTCATTACAAATGTGCCACACTAACGGATTCTTCCATAATTCATCACAGTTGTCTGGCTCAGTTCGAACATGGTCACCACCCATACTTTCAGCCTGCACAAAAAATGAAAGAGTTTGTAGAAGACGTAAATTGTAAAAGCCAATAGGGTAATAGATATTCATCACATAGTGGTCATTTAGGTGAGAAATGCAATGATGGGTAATGAAGCCAGCGTGCAGGTCACACACGTGAAAGAGAAAATCACCATAGGGTGACTTGACAACGGAGTTAATGTGGATCTTGGGAAGATTTCGGCTAGCTAAATAGGAAATGGCAGGCATGCAGGGCTCCTTAGCCTTGGAGTAGGCATGCAAAAAATAAGAAAAGTTGGTCGTATGGCTAAAATAGAAACATTCCTATGAGTTTAAGTTGAGACCCACGCTAAACTAGCAAGCACAAAGGCACTAGAAGGAAGCATTCCTTCATAATGAGGGGTCAAATCAGTATTTAAACACACACTATTATGGAGGCTATGATGAGTTAACACAAGATATCACACAATCCCAAAGAGGAGAGATTGCATGATATGGCCTCTCAAATTCATCAAAGTCATGTGCTTTCTTATTCCCTTCATAAAGTCACCTTTTTTATTCACATTACAAGCCTTAAAATTTAAAACCCACCACCTATCATCCACCTCAGTAATGGAGCTCATCTACTAGGCCCTTGAATGACAAAGGAGTGGGTCCCCCAACCAGCACTCAGCACCCAAAGATCTCTAAACACATAATGAGCGATAAAGTTAGAATCCCTCCACCTGTCAGCCATCTTAGCATTAGCGCTCATCCACTAGAATCAAAAGATAATTAAGTGGACCCCCCATCCAACACCCAACCCCCCCTTCTATGTTGTTACTTTCATTCAAAGAATGAATTAAACTGTATTAACATAGACAGAGGTTTATGAAATTGTATTCTTGGATTAATAAAGTATGACTAGTTTGGTTTCTAGTATTAATGGTGGAATCCATCATTTGATAGGCATAGTTATGATAGAGTGAATGTTGTGATAAGTTTGAAATTATTTGATTTAGGTGACTCCACCTTGGGATTAGGCACTGGTTTTTTAAGTTATAATTTCTTGAGATTGTTTGTGAGCAGCTACAATTTAAAATAAATTTTTATTATCAATCTTGTTGTGGATGTGTATGGAATTCAATGAATCATATCTCTCATGTTTAATGTGTACACTACCATGAAGGTCAGCCATACCATCAATGTATTGTGTATGTTAAGCATATAAAGGAGATTTACTTGTTTACTATGTGTTTGATGCTATGGCACACAAGTATCTTAAAGCACATTATCGTGATTACCCTCCTAGGTTTAACAGAGACTAAAGTGCAGGGGAGAAAAGGTTTATATCAAGCTCATGTTCATTGACCACTGACCTTGAATATTCTTGAACATAAGGGTTGGCTACCCTTTAGAGGATTTTAAGGTTTTGTTGGAAAAATACACCAACAGATTGGTGACTCTATTCGAGAGAAATTTGAATCTCCAGTTGCAGATTGTCATATCATAGAGTTAAGAATTTGGTGAATTTGAACATCTAGTTCAAATATTGAGAATTTTTCAGACCTAGAAGTGGTATTGTTGCAATAGATTTAAGGGAATTTATGTATGACTCTACTATTGGAGAAGACCTAGAAGGAAATTCATCTGTAAAGGATCTTCATATTGCTTTAAGTTCAATCCTCTATGAAGAGAGGTGATGAATCTATCTGAAGAACCTATTGAATATGTGAAGAAAGTTTCAGATCTACAAAGATTTCCAATTAGGATGGAGAATTTGCAGCAGCTGCAACATATCTGGGTATTTTTCATGTTTGGTTTTCAAGAAGGATAAATTTGTGTATGAAGACCATATTTGAAAGATTCGAAAAAATTTGGTTCCCTATTGAGTGAAACTAATCACTAAGAAAGATTATAATAGTGATAGGCTTGCATACTTTTGTATTACTAGATTCTAGCCTTTATTATGAAATGATGTATGCAATATTTTTGAAGAAAATCATTAGAAGATTTTAAGAAAGTTTAGATAGAAATTTTCATTGTAAAAGCTTAAGATCATGTTGTAAAATAAGTTTGAGTTGCCTTGTGTAACTGCAAAGTTGATATGACAAGGCTTGTAAAAGTGTAAGAAAGTGTATCATCACCCTATGCATCTTTGTGTGGACCCAAATGTAACAATGCATAGTGTGCAGTCCATGTCATGTAATAAAAGAAGTTTCAACACTAAAAGGTATAGAGCCATAAATTTTTGACGGAATTTGCAATTTCCCAAATGTCATGCCATTTGAAATCAGAAATAAGATACCAAAATTCAAGGGTGAGAAGTTTGAATCAACAAGTAAGCATCTGCAACAATTCAATAATTTAATGGATGAATATGAGTTAGATCATTAGGATGTGATCATGAGGCTATTTTTTCAGTCTCTAAAATGAGATGCAAGAGATTGGTTCTTTGATTTACTAGCATGCTCTGTCTATTCTTGGAGTGAGTTCAAAGTAGTGTTCATGAAGCAATTTGGTAAAAAATTCAATGCTAGTTCTATGATTAGTAAATTTATGAGCATTGAGAAAGAAGAGGATGAGTTGGTCCCAACATTTAACCGAAGATTTGTTAAAAAATTGAGGGATATTCCAAAGGTTTTGAGGCTAAGTGATGCAGTGTGTTTAGTTGTATACTTGGGTGCTTTTGATTATGAGATGAGCTATCTATTAAGAGATAAGGATCTTAAAACCTTGCATTAGGCCTATTATATGGACATGAACCTTGAAAACAACCAGAGCTATGGAATGCACAAGGGTTATTTGTCTACAAGTGTTTTATGCCCTAAGGCACCTGGTGTTGATGAAAGGTGTATTTCAAATATTGAAAATGAATTTCATAGCACTTATACCCCTACTGTCCCAACCTACACACAGGCACATGGTATTGATCATATAGAATATCAAACAAGTTGTCAGCAAGCTACATGCAATAATGATCCTATGGTTTTGGGTCAAGTTCTCTCTTGCATAAGGAGACATGAAGGAGAATCATCATATGATCTGTATGCAAGATCTATGGATACTTAGTCTGCAATTCCCGAGTGTCACAGACCTAAAAATTCAATATGCATTGATTTATTTTATGAATCTTATGAATCCAATTTGAGTGCTCTGCCAAAGGAGTTGAATCCTGTTAGTCTTGACCAAGTGTGTGAATACTTTTCTCTTTTTGAAAATATTAGAGATGATAAAAAAATAACTATCATGTTTTTAATCCATGATGATAATGTTTCTACTACCCCATATGAGTCAAGCAGTGAGATATCACATGAAGAAGAAGTGAGTGGAGCAAAGGTTGAAAATTCATACCTCACTAAAGTAAATGAAATGAGTGGTACATTCATTGGTTATGTAGATAATGATTATATTCATCATTTTTTAAATGCATGGTCTAAAGAATAGAAGGAGGTATGTGAAGTTATCCCTTGTTGCAACTCTACTAATTAGGGAATAGAAATGGGCTCAAGTATTCAACATGATGAATCAACCCAAGTGATTGGTGATGTTAAAATAATGCATGTGAAGAGACAATATAAAGAGAATGAACCTAAATACATGTTTGGTATTCTCCCAGGTTTTGATTCTTTTGAAGATTCCAGTGTTTGTAGTCCTACAAAAGACATAAGACTGAGCAATAAATTTGAAGAGCTTTTTGACCATGCTATCTCAAATTATGTGGGTATGGCTGAAATTTCAGATATGTGTACTAAACAATCAGAGGATAAAATGAAAGATAGTATTGGTTGTTGTGAGTTTAGGGTTGACTATGATTATGCCTATGAAGAGGACACTGATTGTGGTGTTTTAGAGTATAGTGATACTAGGGGAGATTTGGAACTCCATGTGGAGGATGTAGGAATATTTGCATAAAAAAATAGTGTAATAGAAAACCCCTTATTTGATGAGCCTCCATCTTCACTAGAAATAAGAAATGATGATCCTTATTGGTGCAGAGATAATCCATTTTTTGTTGAGAACTCTAATGATGCATATGATACAAAGTTAGGATGTGGCCTTGACAAAAAAAAGTCACACATTGATGAGCTCCTCAAGGCCATTTCCTATTATTTTTTTACATTTGATATAGATGTTACAGATAAGGTTGAGTATCTTGATGCCAAATACTTAGAAGAGTATGAAAACTTTTAATTTCCAGATCAGTTGGGAGGTATTTTGATGGAGCATGGCAATTAGATGAAGATAAAGGAATGTTATTTTCAATATGAACATGTTTTATGTGATGAATATAACACATATGTGTCATGTGATGATGAATTTTTTTAGTTTATGCCTAGTTATAAAATGAAGAATGATGCAAATTACATTAGCAATGGTATGCTCAGAAAAGTTGTGAGAGATGTTAGTGGAAATGTTTGTAATCAAGCAGATTGTCACTTGTTCAGAAGGGGCCTGACACTTTCTTTGGCAGGAATGAAGTCATACTTGATGCAGTTGTATGGCTGAGGTAAATGTGGGTTGAGGGAAATTGGTTCCTTTAATAGGTTGGTGTTTGATTGAGGCAAACATTGGTTCTCCTTTTCATTTGGTGACCTAGGGCCATCAAATACGGTTTGAAAAATTAAAATTAGAAGACTCCATTGCCCAATGGTTCTGGCACTTGCTCTACTCCATAGAGATCTGGAATGTCTCCATGCCCACAAGGGGCATGCATCCCCAATTAGAGCCACTGATGGAACCTTCAAATTTAAAAAAATTGAAATGCCCATGTTGAAAATTTTGATCTGCACACTCAAAAGTGCACTTAAAATATTTTCCCCAATGTCCTAATTTGGAGGGTCATAATTTGGATCCCATTTTCTTTCATGCCAAATCCTTTGGTGGGTGTATTCATTTTTCATATATGAACATTTATGTTTTATTTTAGCCTCCTGTTATGAGTTTTGATAGAGTTTTGAAAAGCAAATCTGAAGGGTTTTGGGACATTTTTGTTGTTTACAAATTCTCAGGCCTTTGAAGTAGCTTCTCGTTCGAGCTGATATTTCACAGTTGAATGATCGTTATGGAAAATGGATTGGTGCTCTATGTTTCCCTCAAATTCATATTCTCCTTGGTCTGGTTTTAGAGCCATAGGATCAAGTTTGATATTTTTACCAGGTCAAAAGCAAATGTAGTTTTTTCTATTTTTACATCTGCATTTCCTAAATGTTTCAAGGAGGTCAAATTTGACCCTTAATATCTTGTGAAGAATATGGATTAATGAGGAGCCCTCTTGCACACATGCTTTATGGACTTAAATTATCTAGTGTTTCCAATGGTAGCTTCCTAGAATATGATTTGATAATTTTTCAAGGAGGTGACTTGGTGTGCTCGAGTTGGTTTTTGATTGGTGCAGTTGCAGAAAAGTCACGTAATTATTTTATTGCCCGATAAAGTGAAATTTGATCTTTCAAGATAAAATTAAAAACTTTATTTGTTGGGTAATGAAATAATGTATTTCACAGACACTGCACATGAAATATGAATGTAAATACATAGGTAAAGAAGTTTTTACAGCAAAAAGAAGTGAAAGATTTTCACGGAGGCATTCTACAAACAAATATTTTCAACTACAGGGCATAATGAAGAAGTTCATCATGATGAGGAATATTTTTTGTTAGAGCACAAGCAAATGCAAGGGGTGAGAAAACATATTACAAATTGAAGACTCTTCATAAGCTAGAGACAATTGCTAATCAACGAGGTTGGGTTTGCCAGGAATCTGTAGTGGATCTCCATTTAGGGTTTTTCATTTTCCTTAAGTGTAGATTTTTTGTTTCAGAGAAGAGGTTGTTGTTCACAGTTTGGTCTCACGGGAAGCATTTTTGTAACAGGGTCTCAAATGTATTGTGTTGGTTTTAGGTTTCTAAAGTTTTCTAAGTCATTTAATTGAGAATTTATTCACAACATTGTTATATTTGCATGTAAATGATCATATATTTTGAGTTGGTTATCTCCATTGTACACATTGCACAGATTATGAATATAAGAAATCAAGGGTTTCTATTATTTGTCCTCTTGTCTTTCCTTGAGTGTATGTTTTGTGTTGTTACTTTCATTCAAAGAATGAATTAAATTGTATTAACACAGATAGAGATTTATGCAACTATATACTTGGATTAATAAAGCATTACTGGTTTGGTTTCTAGTATCAATGGTGTAATGCATCATCTAATAAGCATATTTATGACAGAGTGAATGTTGTGATAAGTTTGAAATTATCTGATTTAGGTGACTCCACTGTGGGATTAGGCACTGGAATTGTAGTGCCCCACCATTCTCACTTTGGATGTGTAGGTAGTTTGGCTAAGGAACTTGAAGATGAAGGTAAAATAATAGGGATATTTAGGGAATGCATTAATTATGTTAGACAGTTGATGTTGTACATTATGAAGTTATGGACTATGTGTGTGTTCATACATGTTCGTTACTAGGATGCAAGCTATGGGCATATTTGTGTTATGGAAGTGTTGTGCTTATCTTTAGGATTTTCACATGATTTTAACATATTATTATCATGATGATATGATATTATGATTTTGATTATGATTATATTTATTATCATGAAGAGGTATTGACTTGTGTTCAAGTGTTGTGGTTGTAGATGGAACATGAGATTTTGTATTACTTTTATGGGTATGATGCATATTGTTATGTTATTATCATTATGCAAAGATTTAATTAGATAGTTAGTTGATGCAATAGTATGTTGTTAGGATAGGTGGAAAGTGCAAAATCGTACCATTAGATGTATGGATTATATATGTGAATGAGATATGATTAAAAAATTTCCTTTCCTAGTGCTTCGACTATTATGCATGGGCATGTGTAGGATCATCATGGAAAAAACAGGCCCTTAAGTGGCAATAAAATTCAAAAAAATCAAAGCTAGGAAACTTGACGGAAAAATTTGAATAAGTTAACTATATTATTTCAAAAATATTTAAGAATAGAATCTTTTGAAAATTGAATTTAGTTTCTAAACTACTAGGTTTATTTTTATTTTTATAAAATCTATTTGGTGAAAATTTGAAATTTCAATGCAGTAGTACTTAAATTTCAGGGAAAAAATAAGAAGTAGGTGTCTATCTGACCACCCTAACCACAATAAAATGATAATATTTTAGATATAAGTAGAAGAATCGTGTCCCGATGTGATGCATATTTTTTTGTAATTTTTTCCAATTAAATAATTAATTATGATTTTTGTATTACAACTTTAAAAAAATATAAAAACTCGTAAGTCTAACCACCTTAACTTGGTCAAAACTTCATGAAATTTAATTCCTTTTTTTTTAATCCGATAGTATGTGAAGCATAGAATGTGACACATATTTTAGATTCAAAAAGTGTGATACCCTTTGAAAACTATAGATGTTTTTCAATCAGCCTATCAATTAGGACTTTGGTCGTAATTCAAATAGAAAATGAATAATAATAATTTATTAAATTCAAAGTAAAGCATAATTTATATTGGTGGAAAGCTAAGAATCTACTTAAAAAACCCATTTCGTTAAATCAATTTTGGGTAAAAAAAGTCGTCAGCCACATGGACCATCATATCACTTACATATCACCACTTTTTGGCCCATCATGATCATGCACATACCCACATATGTGCTCTAACTTGTATGCTTGAGTGAACAGGTACTAGGCTACATCTCCACCTAAATTAGTAGGTTTGAGTGTGCCTCTAGTCCCAATGGTTGTTGAGGAGATAACATCTAGGCCTAAGTTATACCGTAACCCTAGCCATTGTCCCCAATTAGGGACAATTGATTCAATGTGTGACCACCTTTATGGGTTGTCATGGGACAATGCTTGACCTCATATACCCTATGGTTGGAGTGTTGCAGTTGTGTGAATTTGTATGTTGGGTTATGTGGATGTGTGACTCCAATGTCTGGCTTTGAGCATGGATTCATTTCAAATGGTGCTAAGTCCTTTGGTAAGTCAGGTTAGTCACTATTGTGATCATTTTCATTATTTATGTTCTGATGTGAATGTCTCCTTTCAATAAGAAGTTATTTTGTGGTTTATGATTAGTCTCTGATTGTGACCTATTTAAGTGAAGTTAGCTTCCAGGTTGGATATGTTGATGGTAGCTATAATTGTCATGTGTGTGTTAAAGTGTGATTTAATGTTATTATATATGTGTATATATTTTGCTATGGTTACTCTTTGGTGTGAGTGAATATTGGTTATTAATATTATTATGATTGTATGTGTGAGGGAGGTGATTTAATATTGTCAGGGGCTTGCACCAATAAGATATTATATTAATGTGTGTAGACTATTATGTGTTATAATGTCACTATGTATGCTATTATTATTGGTGCGAGGGGATATTGGATTATTATTATTATAATTATTATTATTTATGCAAGGGTATTATTTACTATTGCTAAGATTTGATATTAATTAGTTGTTATGTTAGTATGTACATATCATTATGCTCATTATTGTTGCTTGTTATGTTTGTTTTCATTATGATATTGTTTATTGATTTTGGAAAAAGGACCATTTGATTATTTAATTGTGGGTTATTGAATAATATTTATTTTATTGAGAAATTGAATTAAAAATTAATTAGTGTTTATTTTATTTAAAAGGAATTTGGAATTGGAATTTAATAATTAATTAATTTTAAAACTCTTGTTGGAGTGAAGTCTCATTTTGGGTTTCCTTTTTAGTTGGGAGTTGTGTGGGAAATTTTTATCACTCAAGAGTGAGTCAAGAATAAAGAAAGGGAGGAAGGTATTATAATTTAAATAAGTGTATGAAATTAGAATATGTAGGATGAAATAAATAAGAGGAATATAGAAGAATAAAGTGAATTAATATTTTTTATTTAAGATTTGGTTAAGAATAGTCAAGAGACATGTTGAACAAATATGACCATTAAATAATTAAAAAATAATAGAAGATCATTCAAAGGAAGCCATTAAGGAGAAAGAAAAAGGTATTAAAAGGAAACAATTAGTCTTAACAAAAAGACATCCTTTTAAAGATTTATCTCTTTTCAAAGAGATGCAACTCCATTAATATGCAAAGATACAAATATATACATCCACAAAATAGAATGGAAGGGGGATTAACCAAGATAGAAGTGTGTATGATACAAATATATCTTATTATGGATATGTGTTAAAATACAATGAACAAGTTTGAAAATGTAGAAATTATTATTTAAGAGGAGTTATGACTCTTTGAAAGGATGTATCTCTTCATATAAATATGAAGATATAATAGGGAATAAGAAATGTGTGAGAAGGGTGGAAAAAAATGTAATACCATACAATTAGATTTCAATTATGGTTTCAGGGGAATGTATTTTCTGCTAGATTGTGTAGAATTTTGATTTTTGATCATGATTTGAATTAGAGATTTGGGTTTGGAAAGCTTCTTCAATTTTCAGCTTCTTGCATTCAATTTTTTCATGTTTTGGGGTAGGTTTTGTACTTATTTATAATTTTGTGTTTTAAATTCATAGAGATTTATATGGATGTTATAGAATATGTTATTTGAATGGTTTGAATTGTTTCTTTCAAGTGATGAAATGCTGCTATAGGTTGGGTTTCTCATTTTGATGTTTGACTATAATCGGGTATGCCGAAAAGAGGGTTTTTAAGGGAGTTGTTTGTTTGTTTCACATTTTGTGAATTTTTGAATCATTTTTGGTCAATTCTACCATGATGTTGAGTAGTCTGGATAAAATCTGAAATGAGTTTTTGATGGATTTGGATTTTGAGTTGATTTGATTATTTTATGGCTGTCAGACTTGACTATTATCAAGAAGGATTTAACTCAGTTTTGAAGGTTGTATAGGAGGATATAGCTCTATCCTTTGATCTATATTGTGTTGTGCCATCTATACTTGAATGTGTTTACTATCTGTATGTTCAAAATCCCTTCCTATTTCTTACATCTTGTGTTGGGGCTTTTGTACTATGTAAGGAGCAATTGTCCCAAGGTTATGCATTGTTGGTTCTAATTATGAACTACTAAGAAAGAGAAATTAAAGTTGGCTATTGTGTTATAAGATTGTGCAAATGATGTAATGTTCTTAATTGTATGTGTTGTGGTCTAATGATCAGATTTTAGGTTTCCTATCCGTTTGTGTATGTGTTGGGACTCTCTAAGTATCTTAAAGTCTTTGTGAAATTCCTTTTGATTTTTGGTTGATTCTTGTTTTAGGTAGTCTCCTTTGGGGTTTAGCATCAACCACTTGTTGTTTTTATTTCTTGCTTGTGTTTGGGGCCTAGTATTGTCTCCTAGCATGGAGGGAGTGGGCCTTAGGGTTCCACATGGTAGGATAGTATTTTCCAACCATTCATTTGGGTTTAGGTTGTGCAGTTCATGTGGAGATTCTTTCTTTCTAGTTCATTTCAGAGCTGGTTTTATGGTGTAGATGATATTTTTAAGAAAATTGTGTCCAATATGTATTTTATATATATGTACCTCTCAGATGAATGAATCTTGTACATTATAGAATTCTTGTAAAACAAATGTAAATGAATTGATGTGATCTTGAAGATATATTTTGTATTTTTTATTATGTAATGGAAAGGTTAACATAGGAATGTTGTATTTATAATTCATACGAACTTAATTTAGTAGTAGATGTGATATATCTTTATGTAGCTATTTCATGGAGTTGATTAGGATTAGGTTCATATTGGCATAGTGTTAGATGAGGTTTAATTATAATTAAGTTATGTTATCATATGTAATTTGATGTATGCGATTTAATTTACATTCAAAGAATTGACTAGATGTGTTCTTAGTGTATCATATGCCTTTCTATAGGTTTAGTTAGTGAAGATGTTTCATAGTAACGATGTTAGGGGACCATGGTGGATAGGTGTGTAAGTGGGTTAGGATTAGTGTTACTTTTAGGTCATAATGTGATTATGATATGATGTGAATGTAATGATATTATCCATGTTAATTTGTTGAGTTGCATTAGTTAGTGTCACTTTAATTTCTTGAAAAAAATTATTGGCATGATGTTTGAGGTCTTTTGCGTTAATTGACTAGGTCCCTTAGTGGGGAATTACATATGGTATTAGAGCTAGTGTTGTAGCACTAGGGTCTCTAGTTAATGTTGTCTCTTATGTCTAGTTATAGTAACTTTTCTTATGCATGTGTTCTCAGATGTATGTTGGGTGGATAAAAGGTCATAGGGACCCTTGTGTTAGATTTTATGTTTTAATCTAAACACCTAGCTTGATATGTTAGATAGATGATCAAACACCTTGTGTATTCTCATGTTGTGTGTGATCACTTGGATGCATGTAATTGTTGATTCTCCTTGTGTGGCCTTGATTCATTTCCATGACTTCCAATTCCTGAAAAGTGAAAATTTAGTTTTGGAATGTATGTTATGTGGTTTAAAAAGGAAGTCCTAGCCTGAGTGTGTGATCCCTTCATGTGTGTTCCTAGTTGGTCACAGTGTCTACATCCATATGTGGTTCAGTGCATTTTCATAATGATTTGAATATGCTGCATGTAAAAGGGGTTGCTTGATTAGACTAAGGAAAAGAATGTAGGTAGTTAATAAATGAATTATCGATTAGTATTTTCATGATTTTTATATTATATTCAAGGTGGTGTGATGTAATTTTGATCATGTGTTTATTAATGATTAGAAATGGAAAAACTTGCCTGATAGTGCTAATTTAGATTTGGGTAGAAAATGCAACTTAATTATCCTTTATATAGATGCTTTATTTCAAAAGGTTGTGTTTGCAAGTGGCTTGCATCAAATGAAATTATCTTGTCTCCTCTTCCTCTTAACCCACATATAGCTAATGAAGAAAATTAGTTTTAAACTATATTATTGTTGACGCAAAATTTTGCAGGGGGTAGCAGTCTTATGGGAAACTTAGCTACTGGGGGACATAGTGTGCTTAGCTAAGTGACCTACGGATTTTATCGAAGCTGGCTCTTCATTTTTTAGTGGGGGAGGTAAAGGGTTAGAAATATAACATGAAATACTAAAATCTAGACTAAAGGCGATGCACCAAATCATGAATGAAACTACTTGGGCACAGTGCCGAAAGGAAAGGCTTGAACCATAAACTGTTCTCTATCAAATAGATTATCTAGAAGCACTTCAGACATAAGAATACCCTTTAATTGCATAGCATAATCTAATACAAATTCGGCCAACACAGAAGAGTTAAAACATGATCTATATTTATTAAGTTGTAGAAGATTACAAAAGCTGAAGAACATGCATTCATATGCTATAGGAAAATAAAAGCACGGTCTAAAAATCTTATCAAATGCATGAAAAACAGAAAAGGCCGAATTGATTGACATAGTCTACAAACTTCAAGTTTAATAAAAATATTAAAAAGGCTATTCCTAGTGCTCGGGAACTTTTTTGTCTATCCAACAACAACCTAATAAAAGAGAAGAAGAGCTGCATAAATAAGCCAGCCCACCGCCTGAAAGCCACATTGAGAAAGATTCCCTAGAAAAACATCGACATTCCAAATATTCATGAGCCATCACCGAATAGGAAGATTGCCTAGCAACGCACCAAAAAATTTGTCCTCTAAGAAAAGAAGGCCATGCAGTAGCAGCAAAGGACACAACATCAAAGAAGAAAATGTGACAACAAAAGAGAACAAACGGCATAGGCGGCAACTCCTAGATAACTAATGCACAAGAATATGCCACGTGTCGAGCACACAAAGCCTTGAAAAATAATGAGGGACACCCCAACGAAAAGCTCCGAGAGGAAGCCACGTGGGTGACATTGAGCGAAAATAACTGCATAGTGGGCCCAACTGAGGAAACAGCCAGAGAAAGCCATGTGTCACACACATGGAACTCGGTAGAGGCAAAGAGATACGGAGCGATAGGAATCTCCATTAGGATGCCATGTGGCAAATGCCAAAAATTTGTGAGCGATAAAAGACAAGGCGAAGCTGCAAAGGAAAGATAACCGCAAAAGCTAGTGGTTCGTGAAATAAAGTTCACAGTTTGGAAACTCATAGGGACATTTCGCCTACGAAATGAAGAACCCTAGAAATCTTGGTTCAGCATCCCATTATCGCTCATAGCTGAGAAAGGGCAGCTTGCAAACTGGTCCAGACCTCGTTTGATGGCAGAGAGAGGGCTCGTAGATTTTTGTGCACCAATTTGAGATCGATGATTGCCTTAAAAGGAAATCCGCTAGATACCTTTGCCTCCAATTCAAGCTGGAAAAAGAGTTGCGCTAGCTGATGCACGATACCTTCAATATTTTTAGTGGTCGGAGATTGATCAAAATATTGGAAAACAAAGAGGTCCTACTTCTTCTCCTCGATCCTTGCAATTATGTGCTCGACACCTGCTACCGCCTGATCCGCGATGAAGGGCAACGGGAGGCCTCACTGAGTTAAGCGGGAAAATTTTGCTTGCATGTCACTGGTAATTTGATTCAATCTAGCTCTACACTCTGCTACATGCTAGATGACCTCATGCATGGAAATGACAATGTTTACACCCATACTCACCATTGTCCGATCCTCAATACCTACGTTGCTCAAAGCCTCATCGGAAGCCGCATACAACTTTCCCAACAAAAGCCTGGCCTCCAGAACTTTATCGAAAGTCATCTCTTGCACTTGTTGTATTGTTTCATTAACTGTTCTGCATAGGCTAGTTTCCTGTGCCATAAAATTTAGGGTGGGCTGCAAAGTAAGGCATAATTCCTTGACCTTATCCCATTACAATGCGTATAACTCCTTGGAAATTTCCAACGAGCTCATTTGTGGTGCACGAGGTTGGGCTCTCAAAAGATCTAACTCCGCAACTTTGTTGCTTAGGTCTACCCTTAGCCTTGATAAGCTTCCATCCAAAATGGATAGCTAACTCCTTAGAGTAGAAATTTCCTTCTCTTTCTCTTCCAAGGCCAATTCAGCTTGTTTCCTCTTTTCAATTTCCAACTCTAGAGCAACATTCATCTCATTTACTTCGTCATTTGTGCTCTACCAGAGCTACTTCATACCATCATCCCTCTGCTTCAAATTGGCATGGAGAGTTGCCTCATTCACTCATTATTGCTCAATTTCATTTTGCAAGGCCGGAATGACATCCACACCCAAATCTCAAAGCTCATTCACTTTGCCCTCCAAGGCATTCCTCTTGGATAGTAGGTGATTAATTTTGTTTTCCTAGGCCCTATATTTGTTTGCCCAAATATCAACCTTGCCTTTCAGCTCCGTCAATTGCTGCTCCTTTTTATTTTCTTGGTGATTGAGCTTGAGGAAGTCGGTGGTCACTACCCTCTGAGTCTCCTCCATCAGCTCGACTTTATCCTATGGACGAGCCTGCAGCAAGTCCAGCCCAATGGCATTGACAAAATAATCACTCGACAACATATCTTCGATCAGTTTGATCATTTTGGGGGTGATCTTTGCAAAAATCAGTGAATTATGACTCTCATGGAATACCATTTGCAAAAGAGGCTCTACCTATCTGTTTGCATCCTTTTCTCTTCTTTTATGAATTCAGCTTGCGCGGTCGCTTTTGTTTGCATCCACCAGCAAAAAATATTCCTAGGAAGAAATACCCAGTCCACCAGCAAAAGGAAACTCCCGAGAGATTGCTAGTGGGAAAGAGAGTGTGCTCAATGCATCAATGGACTTGCTAGGCCTCGTAATAACTACTGGGGAGAAGGGTGGAACAAATTGGCCACTCGGAGATGATGGCAATATGGTATGAGGAAAGGTCATGGAAGCACCAACTGAAAGGATGGGCCTTGGGGATGAAAATTGTTAGCTCATAAGGTCAGGAATTGCGACCAATTATGTTCCAGGCATGGAATGAAAAGCAGGGGATGGAAATGGAAAATCGAGAGGGAAAATATTTGACTGCCCTAGATATCCATCAATAGGAATAGCTGGTGCGAATGAAATAGTAAGGGAAAACAAGGAGGAAACCAAAGACATAGAAGAGAGAGAAGAGGGAGGAAATAATACCTAAGGTTCCTTAAGAACTGTAGCCGATACCACCGCTTCTTCATACTGCAACTCCTCCCCTCCAGCGGACTCTCTCATTCGTGATCGCTTCTCTTCCGAAGAGTCCTCATGGTTCACAATAACCTTTTGCCTACGACCAGAACTCCTTGGCCTCTTCCTACCTAATCTAGAGGAGCTGGAAGGCTCCGACATTTGTGTTTGAAGAGTCCTCCTACTGTGAATGTTGTCTACTGATAGTTGCCTCATGTGTTAGATCTTTATCAATGATAGGGGTGTTCTGGGTTACCTCCTCTCTGAGTTCCATGGCATCACTTCCCTTCTCATAGAACTTCTCAGAAACTGAAGGGTTTGGGGAGTTCTCGCTCATTGAATGCTCGTGCACCCAGATTTCGTCAAACTGATTGTTTGACTCTATATCCAGAAGTCTCTAATTCTTTTGGGCTTCCATCCGAGCCTACTCAACTGGTTGCACAAGTACGGGCTCATCTTCTGATTTTGGTTGGGCTTCCCCACAACGTGGTAAAATTTAAACCACGGTGATCGCCCCTATTTAGTAGGAAAATATTCAAGGCCTACATAAAATTTCAAATTCCCCTCTTCAACACTTCTCTGAGGGTCCCAGAATGGCCAAGGATGGTGTGAAATTTTTATGCCAATCTTCAATAGATTATTTTTCGGGTTGTATTTCCATGTGTCATTGATAATTACCAGCCCAAGACCACCCAACTTAGAGTACAATACCTCCAAGTTGTTAACCTTCTAGCTCTTCTTCTTTACTAGTGATACCGCACCGAACATGACAGGCAACATCAAATAGGAAGTCAAATGCCTTCCTTCCCAGTAGTCATTCTCAAACTTACTTAGTTGTCGCAACACCTCCAGGGTCAACACTCTATCGGAAACAATGTGTGGGAGTCAGAAGGGTTCCTAGACAAAACCTCACATATAGAGCATCGTGAAATCCGTACCAAAGAACCAATCACAAGGTGGCAAGAGGCCTCTCAATCATGATTTATGTCTTGGTGACAATCGCACAGACATGCTGCTCCTAGATCTATCCAAAGCCCACAAAGTTGAAGCTAGGAACGAATCCGAAAATGCATAATAATCAAAATTTTTTGATAGGACGAGAGTCCATGTCGAAATTGGCTTCCTTGCGCTACTTTCGTCAAAAATGGCTAGGGCCATGAATTGCTTGAAATAATTAGGATTTTGATGCAAAATCATGTAGACTAGGAAAGAAAAATACCTAAATCTAGAACCAACCTCGAATTCCTACAATAGTTGGATCATCCCATCAATTATAACCTTTGCAAAGTCCATAAGCGGAGGCATGTTATTCTTCCACAACATAAAACTGAGACTCATTTGGAATTCGAAAACCCCCTTGTCTCTATCCAGCCCAAAAACCAGCACTAACATAGAACAAAAGGAAGAAGACCCCGATTTTAAAGCACCCAAAGAAATTGGGAATCTGGGAGGTGTTGAAACATCTTTCGATTGAACAGTCTTAGTGTTATAAAACTATTGCGCCAATCGAAGCGTTCTCTAGTACTCCTGCATCCTTTGACTATCAAAATCTTCAACATTATTGAGTGAGGGGAACGGGATGCATAACATATCTTGCAAGGCTTGGGGGCTGATAACTACCCTCAAATTAGGGACACTTATAACTCCAGTCTGAGGATCGAAGATTGTTGCACATGGTGCCACAATCTTTGGGAAATAATGCACCAGAGGAACCATGTACTGGGGAATCCCATAGTTCCATAGACGTTTGTGGAAAGGGTCTGAAAATTTCTTCATCTTTTCACATGCAGCCTCCCTCAGGCTCTTGGGATTCTGAGATAACTCAGGATCCAAAACATTATCCCAATCCTCTGATACTAGGGCTTGATTTCTAGGAGAAACCGTGCCAAGTGTTTTCTGGTTTGCTTGACTAGTAAAGGGTCGGGATGGCTTTGTTGGGATGCCTAGAGTAGCATAAGACTTTTGGTCATATATTTTTACATAGGGTGTCGTCAATCTTCGCTTATTAATGTTCTCAAGGACTAGGGCCTATGTTGAACTTCCTGCAATTTCAGCCATTTCTTTGTATCCACAAGAGGCTTTGCAAACTTTGCAAATCACTTAGCTTCTGAAAATGCTTTCTCTCTTTGCGAATGACTTAGCCGTTTTCACTTTTTGATAAAATCTCACAATAAATGTCTTTCACATGCCTAACCTGCTTTTTGATTTTCATGAAAAATGGCTTAGCAAGTGTACGTGCTAGCCTTTCACATTTAGGTTCTACATGCATCATCAGCTTTTTCGTGTGTGCGAAGAGATCGCCAACCTCCCAAAATACTCTTCATATTTAAGAGACATGAATTTGCATGAGGTAGCACCTAATTTTTCTTGGACAACATACCAAGAAAACCTTGCCATATCTTTCGCAAGTTCTTTTGCATTTATTGATGTCCTTATTGTACTTGGGCACATCACCCAATGAGTTTATCAAAATATTTTCCTTGATTCTATCAAGACAACAGCTCCTCATGCAGACACCTAGCCTATTTTCTTTTAATTCAACAACTTGAATGAAGCAAGTTGCAACTGTACCTGATCATTCACATCAATTCACATGCAATGACACTGATTATCAAGGCCTGATAGCACCATTTTCCTTTGATGTAATCATAGCTTGTCTCGTCGGGCGAACCCCGACCAATCTATAAATAGGGCCCTTAGCAACCTTGCTAATCATAATTACCTTCAACTTTCTTACTTAGTAGGCCCTAGTTAATCTTAGCAATTTCATCCTCAAGTTAGTGTAGCAAGCAATAATGGAGACGCCAATTAGACTAGTTTGCAAAAAGACCCAGGCCGCACTTCTAGGAAAGGTTAGGTGCAGGCGTCTAAAGCGCATGATACACATAAAAAACTTGTTATGTGTAAAGGCAATCAAATGGGTCTTACGCAAAGAATGCGTAGAATATGAGGACCAATACAGGGTAAATACCAGCATCTCCTCTCACTTTGTTGCTTCGCTTTTGGACATTAGTGTTTCCAAACATAAAATTTTGAAGCTGACCAAGCGAGTCTTCCCTCGGTGTTACCTTGGAGGATTGAGGCAAGTAGTGTGGGCCACCGAATTCAATTATGGGGTCCCTTCTATTAGCAACCTGCATCGTCTGCTACTGCATGGAGGACCCATACCAACCAGGCCCTTTCTATTCAGCTTTGAGCTGGAGACCCATGAAGAACATCGCTCCAAGGTTCGTGTTGGTTGCTACTTCCTAATGTAGATACATCATATTGAACCCTTCTGAAACATGCAGTGGTATGAGGATTTTGAGACAATGGTGTTTCCTCACCTTGCACCACTGATTGATGTTGTTGCTGGTCCTTCCTCTGCTTGAGAATTGAGAAAAAAAAATAATCCCAATTTTTATTTTTGCCTTTTTGTCAGCCTCCCACCTAGAGCGGATATATATGTATATTTTTATACATGGCTACTGGCCTCTACTATATATAATATAAATTTTCCAACAATAATATAATACGCATGTTTTTTCATATCTTGGCTCATTTACAAAGTATCTCAATTTCTTGCAATACTGTTGTCATTTTCAAAAAACACTGAGAAAACCCAAAATTTCAAGTAGGAAAAATAATTAGATATTTACAATTTACAAACCCACTGCATAAGTAGAACTAATTAAACTTTTTAAGGTGTATTCCATTAATTGGAATACCCAAGGCATTACCTTTGATGTCTTCTAACTCGAAAGAGTTAAACTATTTGCACTAAACAATTTTAAAAAGCCCTTCCCAAAGACTATCAAACTTTTCATGTTGGTTGGGCTTTGCCTCGCGCTCATTGAACTTGAGCACCAAGACCCCACATTTTAGCTCTTGGTCAGATGTCTTTTTATCAAACCACTTCTTCACCACCTGCTGGCAGTTGTTCATGGCCTCGAGAGCATGCTCAGAAAATGTACCTCCATAGCTCCGTTCTACTCGATTTCAAGAGATTTGAGCAATTGGAGAGTAGGGATTTCCATAGCAATAGGTAGTAATGCCTCCTTCCCATACACCATCTCATAAGGGGATGTCTTTAATATCTGCTTGGGCATGATACGGTCTACCCACAATGTTGTTCAAAGGTTTTTATGCCACTCCCTCTAGTGTTCCAAGCCTATCCTTTTGATTAACCTGATGAGGTTTTTGTTTGTGGATTCTGGAAGCCCATTCCCCTGAGGATAATAATTAGAAGAGGTTTTCAAGAGAACCCCATATTTCAATGCAAATTGGCTCATCTTAGAGCCAAGGAAATCTTTAGCATTGTCAAAAATAATTATTTTCGGCAGGCCAAATCTGGCTACTAATTCCTCCAGGAAGTTAAAAATTTCTACTTCCATTGCATTTTTTAATGGCACTGCCTCTACCCATCTAGTGAAGTAGTCAGTTGTTGTACACATCCACCTGTGTCCAGTTGATGAAAAAGGGTTAATCATACCATTGAAGTCCATAACCCATTGAGCAAAAGGTTCCTCCACTACTATGGGTCTTAGTGGCATGGCAACATTCTTTCTCTTTCCAACATAAAATTGGCATTCACTCCAAGAATTTACTAATGAAAATGAGTCATTGAATAATGTTGGCCAAAAATAACCAGCACATATGATTTTAATTGTAGTAGTTTTTGCAGAAAACTTCCCTCCAACTGGGTCATTGTGATATTGATCTAATATTCTTTTGGCTTGTTCCTCATTCACACATCTTAGCAGGACACCATTAAAATTTCTTTTGAAAAGTACTCCTTTTAAGAGAACATAACTACTATTTTGCAACTGATAGAACCATCTCTTAAAGGAAGGGAGATTGGTTAGATACCTTCCTATTTGCATGAGGTTTATCCTAGCCTCCATCCAATCACCCTCAGAGCTTTCTTCATTCAGTAACACACGTTCCAAGGCTTCAAGCTCTGTCATTGGTTCATTGTTTTTGGTGAGGTACTCACACGATCCTTTTCCCTTAACAGTCTTGACATGCCTGATCTCAATATCATACTCTAGGATCTTGGTAATCTAGTTAGCTCTTTTTTTGGTGATCTCTCCTTCCATAATATATTCTTGCACACTAGGATGCGGTACACAAACAATCACCTTATTGCATGATATCAGGTGGCGAAACTTCTTAAGCCCTTTCACAATAGCAACAACCTGGTTTTCTACAAAATTGTACCTTACCTTATACTCCTTTAAGGTGTGTGAGTAGAAAGCAACAAGAGATTCTTTTTTATCCTTATCATCCTTCTGCATAAGCATAGTGGAAATACTGTTGCCACCACCAAAAAAATACATGATAAAATTCTTCTACATGTCTGGGTCGATTAATATAGGGGCTAAAGAAATAACCTCTTTTATAAGCTCAAAATATTTTCTGGCCTCCACCGTCCAATTGAAAGTATAGTCCTTTTTTAGCATCAAGGTAATCAGTTGAACGATCCCTACAAAGTTTGCAATGAATTGACTGATAAAATTGACCTTACCCAAAAATATTGCACTCCTTTCTTGTTTACGGGTAGAGGAAGCTCTCGGATTGCATCAACTCTTTCCAGATCGAGGGCAACGCCCTCCTTCGAGACAACATATCCCAATAGTTTTCCTTGGGGGACTCCAAACACACATTTCTTTGGGTTTATAGAAATCCCGAATTCCTGACACTTCTGGAAGACAAGCTCTAAATGATCAAAGTGATCATCTGTGGATTTGGAAAACACTGTCAAGTCATCCAGATAGATAAGTGTAATCTTGTGTATTAAATCCCTAAAGGCAATATCCATAGCTCTTTGAAAGGTGGCTTTGGAATTTGAAATTCCAAAGGGAATCTTAGCATATGCATATGTTCCCCACTTTGTGGTGGATGTTGTTTTGTGTTCATCTTCCTCATTTACACAAATTTGATTGTAGCCCAAAAAACCATCCAACATTGAAAACATTTCAGAACCAGCTACGGTTTGAAGAATTACCTCCATAGAAGGCAGGGGGTAATGATCCTTTAGGGATGCCCTATTCAAGTCTCGAAAGTCTACACACAATCATATATCACCATTCTTCTTTTGGACTAGCGCCAGGTTAGACACCCAAGTGCTATGATTGATTGGGAACACTATTCAGGACACAATCAATTTATTCAACTCTTGTGACATGAGTGACTCAATATTTGGGTTCACAGGCCTCTGTCTCTGATGAACTGGCTTTGCTCCTTCCAATAGCTCAATTGTATGTTGAATAATCTCGAGATCATATCCCTTAAGATCATCATATGACCAGGCTACTACACTCATATATTCCTCGCAAAAGTGCTTTAGCCTATATTTATTCTTCTAAGATACTCCCTTACCAACCTTGAGCTTTCTGTCTTCTCCAATATGCAAATTGGTATAATCACCTTTGTCAGCTACAAGCTTCCTTTTATCTTTTCTTGCATCATCGGAATCAAAAAGACTCTCCAGAGTGACTAGGCATATGGGAAGCTTGTTGGATTTCAACTAGATTACTTGATCCCCGTAGGCTTCGGCAATCTTTGGTTGCAACTGGTTAGAAAATTCCCCAGATGACTGGAGAAATGACACAATATGAGCATCACTATCAAACACTTTCCAGTCTTGATCATTGTTCAAAATAGTAGGTCGTACAATGACTCTCACTGCATCTTTATTCTTTAACAACTCAGAGGCTGGCTCAAATTGAGCCCTGATAGTTGTCATCTAGTCAGCTTTAGAGTTCTTCTTTCTCTGTATAGCCTGAATATTAAATGCCTCAAATCTTTCAATAAGATCCTAGACCCTATGCTGGTATGATCACATACAGACATTCTTTGCAGCAGAAATCCCTCAGATTTGGTTGACCACCAATTCTGAATCTCTGAACACTATTATTTTCTTTGCGCCCATTTGTTCTACAAGGCTCAAACCATCAACAAGGCCTTCATATTCTGCTTCATTTTTCGAGCATGCGAACTAGAAGCAATAAAACCTCAAGGTCTTTTCTTTGGATGGATATGTCAAACATATTCCCGCTCCAGCTCCTACTTTGCATTTTGCTCCATGAAAGTGCAAAGTCCATAACTCTAAGGATGTTTCACCTCCGAATTCTTTAGTAACTCTAGGCATAATTTGTCCTTCCTCATGTATGACATGGCTTCCAAGCCTAGTTGCATGATAATTTCCAAAAGGGTTCATTTCTATAAACTCATTCAAGAGAGCTTCTTCACTCTCCATCCGAGAGCTAGTTTCCTCTTCTTCCTCTAGAAATTCAACATTGAACCTTTCTTCCCGGGTAATTGAAATATGTGTCGCTTCAAAGTTATTCAGGGCCTCGTCAGCAACATGTTTGGAATGCAAAGTTTTTGACAATAGTTTCATCTTAGCTCCATGTTTGGTTCTCAAGATCAGGTGTGACCAGTCTAGTGCTAGATATCCTCCAACATTTGTTGTGAACTCTCAGGACAAACATATCCTGAATAGAGGAGGGACATCAATGAGTATGGTATCCTGATTCATAGTGATACTGGGGCAGGCACACAATGTCATAGGCAATCCTTTGATTACCCTAATGGTATCAACTTTATTTCTATCTAGCTGCATGACTCCCTTGTTAAGAGGCTCATATTTTAGCCCCAAAGAATCAACTACTTGCTTAGGCATGACAGTGGTGCTAGCACTAGAGTCGATCATATAATTATGCAATAACTTGTCGCCAATGATAAGCGTTAGAAAGAAAGGCTTAGGGTTAGGCTTTCTTTCTTTTTCGGCTTCAAGATTTTCTTTCGGTTCATTTGTTAGCACTTTATGCAGGTCTGGCTTGGATATATTTTCTTCACTGGACTGACTAGGCATCTTCACATCTTCCTCTTCTGACAATGCTTTCTGTAATAGCACCTTTTTCTCTGGAATAGCCGGGATATCCCACAAAGAAACATTGGCAGAGGACTTATTTATTTGTTCCACCACATTGAACTTCATTCACGACTGATGAGTCACAGTTTCTTGCTCCTTAGGTCTCGCAGCTGGTGTAGGCCTCACAGCTGGTGTATCTAGTTGTTTGGCAATAGGCGGGGTGATCATAGGATCCTTTGCCTTCGAAGGAGGTGGATTCAGAGAGCTGAAAGTAGCCACCTTAGACTGTTGTCGGACTGACGACGGGCTTGCTGATGGATTGGGTGTTGACTGAGATGGAGCATTGGTCATTGGAGATGTGAATTCTTTAGTGATTCTCTGCTTTGAATGTGTGTTGTCTAATACCACTCGGGGCACTTCAATTACAGGAATTTCATTCAGAAATGTTGATTCTTCTCCTTCTATCCATGAAAATAGTGCTTGGTCTGAAACTATGTCCAAATCTTGCTCTATGGACATCCCTTGCATTTGAGGAGCAAGGAATCCATTATCCATCTACTGAGAAGCAGATGATTGGTTTTTGGGATCAGGTGTGCTGCCTTGGCTACGTTGCTCCGCAATCTTCTATTGTAAATTCCCCCGCGGACAATTTCGGGGCCTGTGTGCATCATTACTAGGAAAACACCATGAATTAGTGTCTTTGGCTAGGTTATTATGTCATGCCAATAGCTCCTTACTTGAATTAGGATGGATGGTCTACATCGGCAGGGTCACTAGAACAACTTTGTTATTCAGCTCAGATTGAGTATTTCTGCACGATCTATCTTGCCACTGATTTGATTGGTAAGGAGGTTTTCTGCCTTGATAATTTTGGTAAGCTGGCTTTTGATAGCTATACTGCTGCTGCTTCATGGTAGTCAATTCATTTTTCATAGTCTGTATCTTTTCTCTCATCTCGTTCATCTCAGTCGTCAGGAGGTTAGGCATTGGAGCTACACTCGACATTGTTCTCAGGTACACATACATAGAATAGGGAGGAGTTGTAGGAGCATTGGTCGAAGCTGTTTCAGCTTCCGCGGTGTTGAATTATGAGAATAATGGCATGATGGGTCTTGGTACTAAATTTCCAGCAGCAATAAGGTTATTCTCTGCAATAACAACAAGACCATAAGAATCAAGTAGATTATCTCTGCCAAGAGCCTATAGCATCACAAAAATATCATCATTAATGGACTTCAAATAGAACATGAATGCCAAATCTAGAGGCAGCTGACTACCAACAGGAACTCTCTACCAAGTTGAATGAAACCATACGTTGAAGTCAGGCAGAGCTTCATGAGGAGCTTGCTTTATGCTGGCCAGCTGATGATATAGCGAAGACCTATCACCAACATTTAAAAAACGCTCGTAAAACGGGGTTCCAAGATCGTCCCAAGTAGCAACCATATTAGCCAGAAGAGTTCTATACCAATTCAACGTCTTTCCTCAGAATCAGGCAGCAAGCAATCTTAGAACTACGTTTTCATTAGAAACGCCATGCACCAAACACACGTCTGCCACATCTTGCAAGTGTTATGTTGGTGTCTTTGATTCATCCCTAGAAAACTTAGGGATATCTTTTAAAGAGAAAGTGGGGATTGGAGCCCATACTGTAGGAGGGATAGGCACTACTAAAGAACTACTAGCATCCCAAGCTACATAATTTCTAGCAGCCATAGGTGCAGGGGATAGAGGAAAAGGGGGAGCTGAAGGACTACCTTGCTGACCTCTCGGGTGAACGTAAACTAACGGTGGTATGAGTAGGCCGGGGAATCTTGCAGTTTGTGACCTAGTTATGGGCCTATGACTCATACACACTTATATATCAAGTGAACGTGCTAGTTCACATCCCATTGGACGTGCTAGAAAAAAAAATTGTTCACACAAAATTTTGCAAGGGGCAATAGTCTTATGAGAAACTTACCTATTGGGGGACATAGTGCGCTTAGCTAAGTGACCTCTGGATTTTATCGAAGCCGACTCTTCAGTTTTTAGTGGGGGGGGTAAAGGGTTAGAAAGACAACAGGAAATATTAAAATCTAGACTAAAGGCGATGCACCAAATCATGAATGAAACTACTTGGGCATAGTATCAAAAGCAAAGGCTCAAACCATAAACTATTTTCTATCAAATAGATTATCCAAAAGCACTTCAAACATAAGAATACCCTTTAATTACATAGCATAATCTAATACAACTTCAGCCAACACCGAAGATTTCAAACATGATCTATATTTATTAAGCTACAGAAGATTACAAAAGCTGAAGAACAAACATTCATATGTTATAGGAAAATAAAAGCATAGTCTAAAAATATTATCAAATGCATGAAAAACAAAAAAGGCTGAATTGATTGGCACAGTCTACAAACTTCAAGTTTAATCAAAATATTACAAAGGCTATTCTTAGTGCTCGGGAATTTTTTTGTCTATCCAACAACAACCTAATAAAAGCGAAGGGTTGCATAAATAAGCTAGCCCACCACCTGAAAGCCACATTGAGAAAGATGCCCTGGAAAAATATCGACGTTCCAAATCTTCTCGAGTTGGCCCTAAATAGGAAGATCACCTAGCAGCGTGCCAACAAATCCATCCTCTAAGAAAAGAAGGCCATGCAACAGCAGCAAAGGACACATGACATCAAAGAAGAAAATGCGGCAACAAAAGAGAAAAAATGGCATAGGTGGCAACTCCTAGATAATCGGAGCACAAGAATATGCCATGCATCGAGCACACAGAGCCTGGAAAAATAATGAGGGATGCCCCAATGAAAAACTCTTAGAGGAAGCCACGTGGGTGATGTCGAGTGAAAATAACTTCATAGTGGGCCCAGCTCAAGAAATGGCCAGAGAAATCCATGCGTCACACGAACGAAACTCGGTAGAAGCAAAGCGATACATAGTGGTAGGAATCTCTGTCAGGAGGCCATGTGGAAAACACCAAAAATTTTCAAGGGATAAAAGAAAAGGCGAAGCCAAGAAGGAAAGATAACCGCAAAAGCTAGCGGTTCGTGAAATAAAGTTCATAGTTACAATAGAGAATCATCTAGGTGTTAAACATGCATGCTCAAACCCTATAGGAAAACTAAAAAAATTTGTGTTTGGAATTACTTGAGGGAAGGAACTCATACTACATTTATTGTCTTTTGTATATGCACAAAAGAGAGATTATAAATGTGCCTAACTGCAATTATTAGCTACTTAATTTTTGAATTTGGAACTAAATTTAGGTGATTGAGTTTTGCAGTACAAGATGTGATATGATTTAATTGGAAAGGTTTTCTTCTATAGAATAAATAAGATGTCAGTGCAAATGATTAGGTCTTTTTTTTGGAAACACTATGATGATTGTGTTGTTATTTGAACATCTTGGTTGCTATGTGTAGCTGAAACCTATGATGTAATGTCCTTCTCTTTTCTTACTATTGTATAAATAGTAAATATTTATGGATTGGATGTCTTGCATATTGAATTTTTATGAGGGGGTAACATGTGAAGTATTTAATCTTAGGTATGGAATAGGGATTTTTGAGTAGGCATAATCATTGTGTAAGTATTTAGTGTTACTTGCACTAGCTTGGGATAAATTTTGAGAGAATGTGGGATTGTGTTTTGGAAACAAATATGTGAATCCTCTTGTTCTATGAAAATTTATATAATCTTTGATGAAGTGAGAGTTGTTTGTGTTTAGGAAAGATCTACATGAATTAGTAAGAGTTAAGTAGATGGTTATTATTGTTCTTTTGTGAATATGGAACTTGTGTACAATTTTTTGAACTCTAGATGCATGAATGTTGATATGAAAGTATTAATGATTCTTGGATGCATTTAGAAAATCCATAGTGCTTATGTAAAATTCTTATTGTGTGGAAGAAAAGTTACTTTACATATGCATATGTTATGAGGATAAAATTTTATACCAAATGAATAAAAGTGAATGTGAATTTGTTAAGAGGAGTTGTTAAGTGATCATGGTGATCATGATATTGACATTTAGTATCATGTGATATACGGAAAAGAGTAGAGTGAAATAAAAACTGATAAAGGGTTATGGATAATATGTAATGATATGATTTTGGAAAGGGAATCACATTGGTTATGGAAATAAGTGTACTTATGGTATGCGATCCTTGAGTAGTAATGGAATTAAGTATGTAAATGTAACCCCCATGTAAATGTGAGAAACCAATAATTGTACATTGGTTGAGTGTTGTGAATACCCCATACTTGCTTTTTGTGCCTATGAGATGGTGATACTATGTACCCATCCATGGGGAATATGTTGTATTTTAGGTGTGGGATTAATCATAATATTATGTGTGCTTGTATGTTTGTTACCTGATTGAGGGCCAACCCACATGTGGTTGAAATTTATTTATTTATAAGAGTAGCCAAAAGTTAGTTTCATAGAATCTCTTCTTTTGGTTCTCTAGTCCCTCAGTCTTTGAGGGGGTAGTAGCAGCCACAAGGTTACTTGGGTGGGGTTTGCAGTATATGCATATTGCGATGCAGAGCAGTCTCAAATCAATCGATCTTGAGGAAAGTACTCACTAATTCCCCTTATGATGGATCAGGGTACTTGATCCATATGTTCTAGCCAAATCCCCAAAGTTTCAAGTACAACATTGGTTTTGTTAGTATATGCCTAGATGTCTGAAGGGATGTTGAGTTGGCATTGCCTAGCTTCCTATAGGGGCATTGAGCTTGAATTAGCGAGTCAACCTCGTCCATATGAGAGGTGAATCTCGAGTAGTCCCATATTGATTTACTCATATGTATGCATTATATATACCATATCTACATGTCTTCCGACATGATGCAATGGATATGATACAACACCTCATTGATGTTCTCACATAGTGTTGGTGATGATGACATGTTACTAATGGTAGCGATATGGGCTCAAGGACAGGATGCCATATGCATAGACACGTGAAGGTGCACTATGATATTGTGTTATGATAGCCTACTTGTGTGATGAGCGTAATGGGGCCTCATACACTTGTAGAGGGATTCTCATGTTTTATTTTGACAGTGTTTGGGTTGGTTAGCATATGGGTATGTCCTAGCCATGTATACCTATGGCTACGGTGAGTATTTGTGTGTGCCTTCTCCATGAGGTATCTTTATGTGGTGTGTGTTTTGCGCATGCCTATTTTTGTGAAGCCAAAAACACACTGCCATGTGGCATACAACCAGTTTGTGCCTTCTCTGACTAGCATATGACCATGCCACACTGAGATGTGATGTGGGATGGGAGCCGAGGTGCACATACCATGTGCGAAACCAAGGATTCTATGGGCCACTTGGCTAGTTCATGCCACATGACAATGCGATGCAAGGTGTAACTGAGTATTGTACTCTAAGCCATATGGATGGTGTGCTCACCCACACAACATGAAGGATATTGGTATAGCTTGGTGTTGTTCCCTCCTTCCTCGTTTGGTGGCTAGTATCTAGTCACATAGTGTTGTATAGTGTAATTTCAAATATTGTGGAATTTCTTTATAGTTATTGATGATTTTCTATTGATTGTGAAGGCCGACACTTTATATTTGATAGTAATGGTTTAGCCACACTTTGTGATCTTCATTTGCATGTAACTCTAGTGGTTACATTTGAATTAGTGTTGAAATTGCATTCATTTCTTTCTTTATTAGTGAGATTGAGTTTTTATTTGATATTTCTTTATGACTTTGGTGGCTACACTAGTTTATCCTTATTGCTTTCAATATTTTCCATGTGTTGTATTGTGATTCCTCTCCAAGGATGTATGAGGCAGACTTGGTGAGTGTATACAAGGAAGCAGATGCAAGGATACTTGAGGATGAGGGTATGTGAGGTTATTACATATATAGGACCTACTACTCACCTATGTGTGATGACTATCTCTTGGAGGCTAAATAGCTTATACAATAAGAGATAGGTCATTTTGGTCTTGTTGGATGGTCTCACCATGTGTGTGTGGCCTAACACCATCAAGCCATTGAGTGTGAGGTATGGATTAGGTGAGATGGATATTGGCTCTTGGCTCATGGATTATGTATCATAGATTAGTATGTTGCTTACCGGTGTCCAGATGGACCATTGTGTAGCCTTGTGATGTGATTCCCAGTGATGTGAGTTTGTGTATGTGAGGGATGTTTGATAAATCATGAGTATAGTACTTATGAAATGATGAATTATGTTTTCATGCTTCTAACAAAAAGGGTGTAAAAAAATGACCTTTTGCTAAATATGTTATGAAATTTAGTGTTGTTAAATGATTAAAGTGGAATGTCTTCCTTGTAACATGATGGATACTTAATGAAAAATGAGTGCTTGTGTATAATTATGTTGTTTTTGTGGAAATTTAGCATTTTAATGTATTGATTGCTTAATAGTGTATTGGAAGAGGAATTGTAATTTAAGATTAAATAAAAAGAAATGGTGATGCATTTGAAATTGAATACTTTTATCTGTTTATGTTATGAGAAATTTTGTTAGTTAGGATTAAAAGGGTGCAATGTTTTCTTTGTTCTGAAAGAAGTTGATGGGTGTTAATGCTAATATGTAAAGATTTTGAGTGGGTTATGTACTATGGAATCATTTTTGAAATTGAAGTTTTGTTTGTGTTACTATTATGAACGTTAAAAATTAGAAGGGTAGATTATGTTTGAAATGGAGTGTATAATTATATATTCTTGTGAGATAAACTCTTTCCATAGGCAAAACTAGTGTACTATTTTGATGTAATGAATCAACTTTGATGTTTGTTAACAAAAAATGTAGTACTAATGTGTTATGCTTCCACCCTAGTTTTGTGACTTCCAAGAGTTAGTCAAGTTTTAGGGGGGAGGATGTAGTGCCCCTCCATTCTCACTTTGGATGTGTAGGTAGTCTGGATAAGGAACCTGAAGATGAAGGTAAAATAATAGGGATATTTAGGGTATGTGTTAATTATGTTAGATAGTTCATGTTGTACATTATGAAGTTATGGACTATGTGTGTGCTCATACATGCTTGTTACTAGGATGCAAGCTATGGGAATATTTGTGCTATGGAAGTGCTTTGGTTATCTTTAGGATTTTCACATGATTCTGACATATTATTATCATGATGACATGATATTATGATTATATTTATTATCATGAAGAGGTACTAATGCATAAGATTTTGTTAGTAGTTTTGTGGGTATGATGCATATTGTTATGTTATTATCATTATGCAGAGATTTATATGTATAGTTAGGTGATGCAATAGTATGTTGTTAGGATAGGTGGAAAGGGTGGCATCGTACCATGGGATGTATGGGTTACATACGAGAATGAGATACAATTTTTAGAGCTCCTTTTCTAATGCTTCGGCTATTATGAATATGTGCTCTATCTTGTATGCTTGAGTGAATAGGTACTAGGCTATGTCTCCACATGAATTAGCAGGTCAAGCGTGCCTCTAATCCCAATGGTGGTTGAGGAGATAACATCTAGGCCCAATTTATATCCTAACCCTAGCCATTGTCCCCAATTAGGGACAATTGATTTAGTGTGTGACCACCTTTCTAGGTTGTCATGGGACAATGCCCCATTTCTTATACCCTATGGTTGGAGTGTTGCACTTGTTTGAATGTTTTTGTTGGGTTGTGAATGTGTGACTCCAATGTCTAGCTTTGAGTATAGATTCAGTTCAAATGGTGCTAAGTCCTTTGGTAAGTTAGGTTAGTCATTGTTGTGATCATTCTCATTATTTATGTCCTGATGTGAATGTCTCCTTTCAAGAATAAGTTATTTTGTGGTTTATGCTTAGTCTCTGATTGTGACCTATTTAAGTGAAGTTAGCTTCTAGGTTGGATATGTTGATGGTAACTATAATTGTCATGTGTGTTAAAGTGTGATTTTATGTTATTATATATATGTATATATATTTCTATGGTTACTCTTTGGTGTGAGTGAATATTGGTTATTAATATTATTATGATTATATGTGTGAAGGAGGTGATTTAAGATTGTCATGGGTTTGCACCAATAAGGTATTATGTTAATGTGTGTAGACTATTATGTGTTATAATGTCACTATGTATGTTATTATTATTGGTGTGAGGGGATATTGGATTATTATTATTATTAAATTATTATTATTATTATTATTTATGTAAGGGTATTATTTACTATTACTAAGTATTAATATTAATTAGTTGTTATGTTAGTATGTGCATATCATTATGTTCATTATTGTTGCTTGTTATGTTTATTATCATTATGTTATGATTTATTGATTTTGGAAAAAGGACCATTTGATTATTTAATTGTGGTTTATTGAATAATGTTTATTTTATTGAGAAATGGAATTAAAAATTAATTAGTGTTTATTTGATTGAAAATAAATTTGGAATTGTAATTTATTTATTAATTAATTATTTTTGAAACTCTTGTTGGAGTGAAGTCTCATTTTGGGTTTCCTTTTTAGTTGGGAGTTGTGTGGGAAATTTTTATCATTCAAGAGTGAGTCAAGAATTAAAAAAAGGGAGGAAGCTATTATCATTTAAAGAAGTGTATGAAATTAGAATATGTAGGATGAAATAAATAAGAGGAATATATAAGAAAAAAGTGAATTAATATTGTTAATTTAAGGTTTGGTTAAGAATAGTCAAGAGACATGTTGAACATATATGGCCATTAAAGAATAATAAAATAATAGATCATTCAAAGGAAACCATTAAGGAGAAAGAAAAAGGTATTAAAAGGAAACAATTAGTCTTAACAAAAAGACATCCTTTTAAAGATTTATCTCTTTCCAAAGAGATGCAACTACATTAATATGCAAAGATATAAATAGATACATGCACAAAATAGAAAGGAAGGGGGATTAACCAAGACAAAAGTGTGTGTAGGATACAAATATATATTATTATGGATATATATGAAAAGGCAATTATCAAGTTTGAAAATGTAGAAATTATTATTTAAGAGGAGTTATGACTCTTTGAAAGGATGTATCTCTTCATATAAATATGAACATATAAAGGGAATAAGAAATGTATGAGAAGGGTGAAAAAAATGTAATACCATACAAGTAGATTTTAATTATGGTTTTAGGGGAATGGATTTTCTGCTATATTGTGTGGAATTATAATTTTTTATTATGATTTGGATTAGAGATTCGGGTTTGGAAAGCTTCTTCAATTTTCAGCTTCTTGCATTCAAATTTTTTATGTTTTGAGGTAGGTTTTGTACTTAATTTATAATTTTTTGTTTTAATTTCATAGATATTTATATGGATGTTATTGAATATGTTATTTGAATGTTTTGAAGTGTTTCTTATTGCAAGTATGGATGTGTTTTGTGGTGTTGTCATTAATGTTTTCATTGATGTCAACAAAAGTTCAGGTTGAGCACAGATGGTATTTGTATAGATGAGATATTGTAGATGCTTAGATTACATGGAGCTATATTTATGAAGTTCCAGTTGTGTTTTTGCCAAGTGCTTTTAAGAAAACATTAGAAATAATGAAAGCAGTGTTAAAGTGTGTTATGAGTGTGCTCTAGTATTATGCTCTGAATTTATCCTATGTTGATGCTATGCTTGTGTAGATATGTAAGTGTGTTCATAAGATTCAATGGATCGTATATCCTAAGTTTTAGCTTTTGAGTTGATGAAGAGTAAAAGATGTATTCACCAATGTGTGAAATGGTTTGGTAGAACTATTTGTTTGTGGACTGGGAGAAAAAAAATTTCTCTCTAGTCTTCGGATATGTGGTTTCAGATCTTGCAAATATCGGAGATAACTCTTTTCTGATGGTTTATGTGTTATGAAAAATTTGTGTATGGTTTGGTGCCCTAGAAGACCTATTTGAGAACTCCTATGTTTTGTTGGTTGGTCTAGGTGGACTGTTGAAGAGTTCTCTATGAATGAAGTTTCTTGTAATTATTGTGGATGTACCTGAGGTGTTCTTAGAGATGTTAAAATGTCTGGTGAATGTGTTGAGTGATCCACATGATATTATCCTATTGGAGATGCGTGTACTTCAAATATCATTGGTGTTTTCATTAGGTTTGGCCAACCTAGTGTCTACACGTTACATTAAGCTTTTGCATCGACTTGAGAAAGTGTGTGCTTAATCAAAGATGTTGATTGGGTCCTAAATTAAATATGTAATTGGTCCTCTCTCATTATTATCCACCATGGGAATGTTGAGTAGCCAACCTAGTTTGAATGTTCCTAAGGTTGAAAATGGTATAAAATAAAATCAAGTTGTAGCGAATTTGATATCCATCATCCATGAATCGAGAAAGTGAGTGAAGTGTGTGAACAAGTGCGAAAATAAAAGAGTGGAAGAGTGAATCGAGGCAACAATATTTATAGTGTTAGTTTCCTCAAAGTAGTGAGTTGATGGCATCTACTATCTTTTGATCAGGTTACGAATGTGTGGAACCCTAGTGGTGGATCTTCATTTATCTCCTTTTATCTTTTGTAGGCAGTGAGCCTCCTTTCTGGATAGTGTCCTTTGAAGGTGGTGATCCCTTGCATTTTGATAGTGATCCTTTTCTATGTGGGCAGTGAGCCCTCTAGCAGTGAGCCATTGTATCTAGTATTGAATTACTACTATATTGCGAGTTAATCCTCACCATGATTTTTCCCTCATTGGGTTTTCCACGTAAATCTGGTGTCTCTGGTGTTTTCTTTCTATTATTGGTATTTAATGTTTACACTTAATAACAGATTGAAGTTAAGGTGCAAAGATTAAGTTTGTAAGTAAAGTTATTTGAGACAACTGATTCACCCCCCCCCTCTCAGTTGTCTTGTGCATTTCAAAAATTGGTATTAGATCTCTAGTTCCTCGGTGAAAATCTTAACTGCTTAAGGTAGATAAGATGGTGCACAAGTTGCGGATTCCTATTTTTGATGGAGTTGATTACAGTGACTTGAAAGAATAGATGAGAAGTTATCCGATTTCACATATTTTCAATACCTAGAAAGTCATGCAGACAAATTATGTGATATTGGCAGCGTGTCCTTCCTCTGCTGATGAAATTGCATCTTTTGAATAAAATGAAAGAGCAAGGTATGATATCTTCAGTGCTTTATCTAAATTGAAAGAACAAAATTTATTTCTCTAGCTACTGCTCATGAAGTATGGATGAAATTGAAAGACATTTATGAAGGAAATGATAGAGTAAATTTTTCAAAGAAACTAAATGCTAAGAAAAAAATTGAGAACTTGAGAATGGAAATGGAGAAGGCATTGTAAGCTATTATCAGAGAGTTGAACTTATAGAAATAGAAATCAAGAATCAAGGTGGTACCATGATAGATGTAGATATAATTGAGAAGATCTTGATGACCTTACCAAATAATTACAGTGACAAAGTATTTGCTCTTGAAGAATAATATGATCCAAAGACATTTACTAAGGAGCATCTATTTGGTTTCCTGATTGCATTTGAAATGAGAAAATTTGTAAGAGACAAGGAGAATACAGAAAATATTTTTAAGAAATGAAGATAGTAGATGATTTGGATGATGATGATTCAAAACATTTGGAAGCAAATTTCACAAGGAGATTAAAGAAAGGTATAGGTAAATAGAAATGTAAGTTTCATTTTAAGTGCTTCAGTTGTGGAAATATTGGTCATTATGCATCAAAATGTCCTCATAGAGCTACACAAAAGAAGAATAAGGATAGTAATAACAATCACAAAGACAAAAAGGATAGGAAGTTCAAGAAATTATATTATGTCAAAGAAGATGCAAGAATTTGTGATGATGAATCTGACTTTGAGGAATATAACGATGAATGTTTGTTTCTAGCCCTGGAAAATAAAGCTATATCTACTAACCATGAAATATGTGCAAAGGAATTTGGTCCAGAAAGTTAGAAGGATGAAACATAAGGTACTCTGGTAACTACTTTTCATGCTGGATAGGATGATTTTTTTTGGGAAATTGACTGTGGATGTTCAAATCATATGATTGGAGATAAGAGTAAGTTTACTAAACTTGAGAATTATGATGGAGGAATAGTTATGTTTGGAGATGACTGTGGTGCTAAGATTGTTAGTAAAGGAACAATTAGCTTTGATGGAAAACATAATATTGATAATTTTTATTATGTAGAGGGCTTAAGGCATAATCTCTTAAGTGTTGGACAAATGTGCAGCAAAGGTTTTAATCTTATGTTTCAGGATAACACTTGTGAGATCATAAAAGGATTTGAAACTATGATAGTAGTTGGAAGAACTCATGGAAACATCTATAAAATTAAGGGTGGTGATGGTTGGTGTTTTGTTTCTCAGATTAATGAGAGTTGGCTCTGGCACTAGAGGATGAGACATGTGAATTTTGATAATCTAATTAGGATAAGCTCTAGTGAAGTTGTGAGAGATCTACCTAGAATCATAAAGCCTTCAAATTCAATCTACAAAAGTTTCCAAATGGAAAAACAAACAAGAAATAGTTTTAAAGGAAAGGATCAATCATCTACTAGAATACTAGGATTAGTCCGTACAGACCTTTGTGGTCCTACAAGAACAAGAAGCCTAAATGGTGACAGGTACTTTATGCCATTGATTGGTGATTACTCTAGGATGACATGGATTACATTTCTTAGAGAAATGGCCTAGGCTCTTGATAGATTCAAAGTGTTTAAGGAAATAGTAGAAAATGAGGTAAACCTGAAAATCAAATGCTTAAGGTCTGATAGAGGTGGAGAATTTACATTTGGTGAGTTCAATGCATTCTATGAAGAGTATGGCATAAAAAGATATTATCTTGCTCCTATAACCCCTCGACAAAATGGAGATGTGGAAAGAAAGAATGAGACTGTTCAAGAGGCTTCTAGAACTATGATGAAAGAAGAAAATGTTCCTAATGTGTATTGGAGAGAAGAAATCCACATTGTTTACATTCTTAACAAAGTTCAGATCAGAGGTAACAATACTAAGACCCCTTATGAGTTGTGGATTGGTAAGACTCCTACTATTAAATACTTTAAGGTATTTGGAATTAGATGTTACATTAGAAGAGATGATGAAAATCTTGGAAAGTTTGATGCTAGATGTGATGAAGGAATTTTCCTTGGATATTCAAATAATAGCAAGGCTTATAGATGTTTTAATAAGAGACCAAGGAAAATAATTGAAAGTGATAATGTAAAGGTTGATGAAGCTACGTATAAACCAATGGAAATAAATGAAGTTGAACCTGATGATCTCATCTGTGTACAAATACAAGAAAAAGAAAAGGAAGAGAAAGAACAAAGTGATGAAAAGGAAGAGACTTTAGAACCTGCACCTAAGACTCCTAAATATGTTCAGAAAAATTATCCGGAGGAACAAATAATTGCAGACAAAAGTGAAGGAGTAAAGACAAGAAGAAAAGTGGTTGAGGTAAACATGTGTTTACTTTTAAAGATAGAACCTAAGACTATGAATGAAGCATGTAATAATGAAAGTTGGGTTAGAGAAATGAAAGAGGAACTACAATAGATAGAGAAGAATGAGACATAGGAACTAGTCCCTAGATCTACAAACAAGAATGTAATTGGTTCGAAATGGGTATTCAGAAACAAACTGAATGAAGATGGTGAAGTGGTAAGAAATAAAGCAAGACTTGTATGTAAAATATATTCACAGGTTGAAGGAATAGATTTTGAAGAAAATTTTTGCACCTATAGCAAGAATGGTAGCCATTCAAATGTTCTTAGCATTTTTAGCTCATAAAGACTTTAAAGTAAATCAGATGGATGTCAAGTCTGCATTTCTGAATGGAGAACTAGAAAAATAATTATATATGGAGCAACCATAATGTTTTCAACTTTCTGAAAAAATAGACATGGTTTATAAGTTAAAGAAGGAACTATATGGACTTAAACAAGCTCCCAGAGCTTGGTATGCAAGATTTGTTAGATACTTGACAAAGCAAGGATTCAACAAAGGGTTCATAGACAACAATATTTACTTCAAGGTTGAGAAAAACAAGATATTAATAGTTGTGGTATATTTTGATGACATCATCTTTGGTGGAAATGAAGGTATGTGTAAGATATTTCCTAAAGAAATACAAAAAGAATTTGAAATGTCTATGATTGGTGAATTGAATTTCTTCCTTCGACTTCAAGTAAATAAAACTAACAAAGGGATATTCATTTCACAATCCAAGTATGTTAAGGAATTGCTAAAGAAGTTTGGAATGGATGATTCCATACTGGTTTGTACCCCTATGGTAATTGGATGTAAGTTGAGTAAGAATGATGAATCTGCTAAAGTTGATCAAAGCATGTGCAGATCCATGATTGGTAGACTATTGTATCTTATTTCTACTAGACGTGATATCATGCATGCAGTATGTTTAGTTGCAAGATTTCAAGCAGAACCTAAGAAAACACATGTTATAGATGTGAAGAGGATATTCAGATATCTTAAAGGAACTCCAAATTATGGGCTATGGTATCTGAAGGACAATAATTTCACTTTGAATTCCTACACTGATGCAAATTGATTAGATGTGTATATTTCCAGAAGAGTACAAGTGACGGTGCATTCTTCCTTGGAGGTGTATACACCTAAAATTGGTCTGGAGAATTCCTATTAATTAAATATGAATTATTTGATTAATTATCCTAATTTCCTCTACTATTTGAATAAATAGATATATTTATTTATATAGTTCACATTTAAATTCATCTTAATTAAATAAACAAAATTAAATACTTTGTTCAATTTAATTATCAAATCCCTATTTCAATCTATCACATCGATCTCAAATTAATTAAATAAAGATTAAACACTTTATTGATTAATTTCCATTTTCCTCTGTTTAATTTAATAAACAACTATCCTATAGTTCGTTTTATTAAATTATTTATCCCTCTTTTGCTAATTTAAATAAATCAAAAATATTTGAATTAGAGCATAAGGAATATTCCAATCTACATTTCCTCAAAAATGAATTAGATTTCCTATGTCTAATCTATGTCTAAAATATGTCAAAATTAATTGATTGAAACTTCACGAGAAGTTTTGGAGACAAATTGGACACAAATCTGGAATTTGATCTCTCCATCCTCCTCCATCAATCCTTCCTCTTCTCTTGCCTGGTGTTTTCATGGGTAGAGACAATCTCCATCTTTCTCTCAATCTCCTCCATCTCTCACCATTCAATTCTCCAGATTGAATCCAAGCCTCTCAAAGCTTTCCCTGTGCATTTCTATAGCCAGGAAATCTATAAATAAAGCCTCATTGAACCAAAAAAAGGATCCAAATAATCAAGTTTATGCACTCTTACTCTGCAGGAATTCAAGTATCAAGCATCAAACATTCACACATCAAGCATCAAGCAATCAAGTTTTCAACCATGGCTGCCTCCTGTAGCTACAATTATCTGTTTCATATATGCTAGTTTACATTGTTTATCATTTGGTATTGCATTAGCATCATCTTGTTCTTTGAATTGTCATTTTAACAGTCTTATTTGCTTAAACAATCTGAGAGCAATTAGGATTTAATAAATCTTTGGAGATAGAGAGCAATATGACGCTTTTGATAGATAATTCCTTTGAATTGATTCATTTAACTTGTCTATTAATATAATGTCATATTAAGAAGTGTCTTTTGTGCTTATTCACTTATTCACACTTACAATTTGGTGCCCACCATGGGGCATTAACCGCAATTTTTTGGAAAGTATCACGCAAGTTCTCGGTGTGTATTTCTTGTAACACTTCCATTAAAATTTTTAGCGCTTCTGGTCACTGTTTCAGCACTTTCAAGTTTGGTGCTTCCGGTCACCATTTTAGCACTTCCATGGCAAACTTCGGCGCTTCGGTACCCTATTTCGGTGCTTTCGAGTTTTAGCGCATTAGGTAACTGTTTTAGCGCTTTTGTAAAAATCAGTCTGGATCCGACGCGACTGCAGCTAGATTTTAATTTTTTCATAGTTGGACTAAAATGTATCAATCTAGGATAGTCACTTCAAAGTTTTCTAAAAATTGATCAATCTAGGATAGTCACTTCAAAGTTTTCTAAAATTGATCAATCTAAGATAGCCATTTCAAAGTTTCTAAAATTGATCAATCCTACGATAATCACTTTCTTGTTTTTCTTAAAGAAAATCTATCAATCCTAGGATAGTCATCACATTCTTACAATAGAATTTAAAAAGAACATCATGATTTCTGTGAAACAACACCTTCACATAGATTAGAAAATTTCTTTTTGGGCTTTTAAAACAGAACAAACTTATATGTTGTGCTTGTGGTGATTAGGCTTATGCTCTCCCCTTAACTGGGTGACCAAAGTGCCAGATTCACTTTTATTTCATGTCATTTACGCTTTACTAAATCCTTTAGCAGGCCTACCATAGTGGGAAAAAGTAATCACCCTATAGGAACGACCTAAGTGGGAACAACCAAAGCCAAGTTTTCCAACCCACTATAATAAAAATGCAAGTTGTTGATAAAAGTCCAACTTGATGGTAGTGAGCAAGATAACCATCCCCAAAATCTTTGTTCTGAAGATTGGGAGGTCTCCTAAGGGAGTTTATCTATTTTCCGCACCGCACAGAAACCCTTTCTAAAAACCATAGAGTAGTATCTCACTGAGTTAGTATCCATACATTGTCATACTCATGGTGCAAGGGGAGGGAAGAATATGCCCCCAAGACACTCACCATATAATTACCAAGGACCGCTTGCTCAAGGGATTCAGTATCCACTTCTGTCACTTTGAGTACGCGCCTGACAATGACAAAAACATGGGTGCCCTTTAGGGGGTGACACTGCTATGTGAGTCAACGTAATTCAAGATGTGGGCTATGAGTATAATGATGACCTACTTGTCCTTAAGTGTGAGTCTGTTTGATTTATGTACATTTGTCAAAACAACCCATCAAAATCAATAAGAATCATTCATGATTTTTGAGCATACATGATCTATTCGGTTAAAACATTTATTCAAAATTGCTTGCCGTGTTTTCACAAATTCATTTAAATCAGATTAAAGATCATCCTAAAAATGTCAAGTCAAAACAAATCAGAAAATCTATGTTGTGAAAGTGGAAGTCCACCACGTTTCTCAAAAGAAAAATCAAAGTCACAAAACCCCAGAAACCTCTCAGTTATAGAAACAAATTGAGAAAACAACGTTTTTTATATCAAAATCAGAAACTCCTTTTACAACATAGAACATTCATCCACATATATCACGATTTTGCTAGAGGTCACACATTAGACTACGCGGTAGAACTACTCTATTCACGAGCCTTCTTTCAAAGAAGAGCTCTCACTCAGTATCACAACCATAGTCAGTGCATACATCCTTCTTATCTTCCACAATCTCTAATACAATATGCCACAAGACCAGATCAGATTTTACAATAGCAAGTCATAAAAGCCCTGTTTTCAGCGTTCTGGAAAACCTGTTTCAGCGCTTCTGGTCACTGTTTTAGTGCTTCAGAGAAATAACGCTTTCAGGCACTATTTTGGTGCTTACAGTCGATATTTTAGCACTTCCATCATATTTTCCAGCACTTCTATCAAAGTAGCGCTTCCATCAATTTCTGCAGCACTTTCATGCACTGTTTCAGTGCTTCTGTCAAAGTAGCGCTTCGGTCACCTGTTTCAACGCTTCGGGACTCTGTTCTAGCGCTTCTGTTAAATAGCGCTTATGTACTCTATTTTAGCACTTCTAAAATAGAGAGTTCAAAAATCATACCGGTCAGTCCGTCTATCTTTTATCTACTGCTTCACCAGAAAATGAATTTTCTTTTCATCAAAATCATTGTCTACAGACCGAAATTAGAAAGGTTTATACAAATTTCCAATCTTATCAACTGAAACAAGATCTTGCAAAACACAAGTGTCAAAATCAAATACAAAATCAATTACTACACTGAAGTTTCATTATCTGGATACTATCATCCTTCATCACGAAACCAAGTATAGTAATCAGATTTTTAGCATTGTCTCATCAATAAGATCAGTCATCTTATTTGACTTTGTTTAAAAATTTAAAATTGACATTTTCCAGCAAATAAGATCAACATTTCAGAATAAAGGGTTAAAATTTGTATGCCAATCTTCACTAGGTCCCAAAAATAGAGACTCTTAGAACAAGAAATTTTAAAATCCCAAGCAATGGCAGAGGAAAATCCTTGGAACAATCTGAACTGAAATGATAAGAACGAAATAACTCCAGAAGATATCCAAGTGGCTTAACAAGATCCCAAGTTTCATATATTTATGGAAAAAATTCTAGAACAAGATATGGAGAAATATCTTTTAATGTTAGCCGAATCAGGGGCAAAACTTCCAAAATATTTTGATGTAAACCATTTCAAGGAAACACCGAGAATGAATGAGACTGAGATACTACAAACTATGCAAATGATAGATCCATTTGCTGCTTTAACATCACAAATGCAAATGTTACAGCAACAAATTCAAGATATGATGAAAGGGACTACTAAGAGATATGTGATATAGGACATTTGTCTTTATCTTTTCGACGCAACGGTCGGCTTGATACCTTTTCCTAGACATTGTGAGATCCCAAAATATGATAAGTATAATGGAAGAACGGATCGAATAGATCATATCAGAGAATTTAAAACAATGAGTCTTGAGTTTTCCCAAGAGGAAACTTATTTAATGAGATTATTCCCAAGGAGTTTGGGAGGATCATGCATGGAGTGGTTTTTGAAATTAAAACCAGGTATCATAACTTTTGAGGAACTCGTCAACAGATTTATCTCTCAGTAGTCATTCAACATCCAACATGATGTTACAATCAAAGATCATTACAATCTAAAACAAAACAAAGGAGAAACGTTCTTGTCTTTTCTCCAAAGATGGCGATGCTTGTTCGCTAGATATCCTAGATCCATTCCTGAAGAAGAGAAGATGGAATTGTTCATTGAAAACTTGACGGAAGAAATGAGTTATAGATTGGAACTACAATGTCCTCCAACATTCGAGAAAGTGATAGAAAATGGTCTTAAAATCGAAGAGGCATTAGTCAAGAGAGGAGTTATCAAGCATTTCAATGATAAAACAAACAATACAAGTAACTCCTCCAATCAATACTCAAGCGGTGAGAAGCCAAAATTATGGCAAAAAAATTGAAACACAAATGAACCGATGAATGATCCCCAAAATGTCAAACCGGTTTTCAACTTGACCACATCCACATCAAAGAACCAAAACAATGAGAAAAATGTCAAGTCAAATACTATACAAAGCAATGAAATCATAAAACCACAGTCGTATCAAAAACCGTCAAATTGGTGAAGGTTCACACCTTTGGGTCAAATAATGGAATCAACAATGAAAGAATTAGTTACCAGAGGCCTTCTCACTACATGGGAAGCTAGATTCTGGGATCCAAAAGTCAAACCATCATGGTGGAATGACGCTGATTATTCCAACTTTCATAATAACAAGGGTCACAAAACCAATGACTGTATGGAGTTAAAACACGCAGTAAAAGATTTGGTTGACAACAACAAAGTGTCTATGGAGGAACCTCAAAATAATAATGATCATTCCGCATTCAAAGATCCTTTACTAGATTATGACAAAGGAGCATCATCTTCTTCAAACAACAAAGGAAAGAACGTCAATCATGTCTATGAAAAAACAATCCTTTGTCTATCTGAAGTAAAAAATGATCATACAGTTAGTGATAACATTGATAAAAATTAAACCAACAACATTACCTCTTTGGATTTACTCCCAATTGTGCAAAACTCTGATAATCAAATCAACGTCTTAAAAATCAGAGAAAATCAAGAACATCAATCAGCCAATGTGATAACTAAGGGACAATCCAAGGTAATGTTAAAGGGAATTGGCTCCACACATGCAGTTCCACCTCCATCACATTATAATGTTATCAATCAATTACAAAACATCCCCCGAGAGAATCAAGAACATCAACCGGAAAACGTCATGACTAGGGGGCAAGCCAAGGTAGTATTAAAAGGAGTTGGATCTCAACGTTCAGTTCCACCTCAATCTCATTATAATATTGTCAATCAATTGCAAAACATTCCCGCACAAATATCGATAATGGAACTCCTTAAATTGTCACCATCACATAAGGAAGTTCTCGAACAAGCATTAGTTGCCACAACCATACCAAAGAATCTGAATGTTTTTCAATTCCAAGCTATGGTGGGACATCTGACTACCTCGCATTTTCTATCATTCTCGCATATTGAAGTATTTATCCATAATCATCGCGTTAAGAGAGTTCTAATAGATGGGGGAGCTGGTCTGAACATTTGCACCCTCAAATTAGTCCGTGCACTAGGATATTCCGATGATGCTATTGATGCTCGAAGGAAAAAGACCATCAAAGCATATGATGAGGAAGAAAGATCATCCAAAGGTTTAATTGTATTACCCATTCAAGTAGGATCCATGATGAAGCACATAGCATGTCAAGTATTTGAAAGAGAGCTGACATACAACATTCTCTTAGGATGACCCTGGATTCATGAAATGCAGGCCATACCTTCTACATACCATCAATGCCTACAGTTTCCAGTAAACAGACAAGAGGTGACTATAGCTGCTGATTATAATCATCCACAACATTGTGACACATTGAGAATATCTCAAGACACCTTTGTACCTCACAATAGGGAAGCTTCAAGTTCAATATCATCAAAAGAAGAAGAATGTGCAAGTATCACTACCAAGTGGGTGGAAAAGAAAGGTAAATAAAAATAGACAAGTCATGTTGAAACAAACAATTCGGATCCACAAACTTCTCTATCAGAAAAATTTGAAAAGCAAGTTCAGTTGACAGATAAAGGAATGGGACAATACTCAATGGAGCAATCGCTTGACTTATCACAGTTAATGCCATATCCTAGGACATATGGTCAACCATCAATGATCAAACCTCCAACATCTTTACCTAGCACAGTTCTTCAAGAAACATTTGTAAAATCTGGAACTATAGTAGAAGAAACGGATGACAAAGCAATCCTAGATTGGCTATACAAGGATGATGAACCATCAACATTAGAGATCAGTATAAAAAATGTTAACATCAACATAGACAAGTATGGAAAAGGAAAGGCTATTCTTGAAAAGATGGGCTATGAAGGACAAGGACCTATGGGATTACGAAAGGAGGGAATCACAAAACCTATCACACCTCTCACTCTCCACACAAAAGAGAAACCAGGACTAGGATACTCTGAAGAAGAGAAGCAAGAGTTAACAAAGATGGCTATAGAAAATATCCTTCACTTTAGAGATGGTTCTGAAATAGACTCAAATGAATATGAGTGGGCATTACCTTCTGATCTACTTTTCGTTGATATTCCAGTCGATGTGATTCAAAAATATGCACCTACACGTGAGGAGGGCCAAGGCTCTGGGTCTAAACCATTCGTTGTGGGATCACTAAATATCGATGACTCTAGTGAGGACGAACAAAATTTGAGTGAACTAGATGAGTTCAAAGAGGGTACCATCATGGATCTCGATATCCCAAATGACAATTATGATGATATTTTTGTCCTCACCCTTACTTCCATTGACCTAAATCAATCTGATGATATCATGCCATTAATCCATCCAAAACTTATTGATTGGGAACCTATCAAACCTTTGTCTGTACCAAAATTTGCAAATGATGATGCCATCATGCATTTCCTATGTCATACCGAACCTGATACGAATTCTATCCATAATAATCATAGAATATGACTCAGCAGAAGGGTGTCAAATCTTCCAGTTGCAAAATTGAAAATAGGGAAAATATATCTAATGGTGAAAACCATTCTATGGCAGCATTAGATCTAAAAAAATTAAAAATAAAGAATGCATCCAACGGTGAAAACCTTTCCAAGGCACTGAAGGATGGAAGATTTGACACTCTCCTAGAACATTATCATGAGCGATCATCAATTTTGGTCGAACCTACACAATCGATGGACATTGGCACAAAAGAGAAGGAAAAAGTTCTACATCTAGCAGAATCAATGACTAATCAAGAGAGACTAGAATTTATCAATTTCTTTAAATAAAGAAGCGTCAACTTTGCTTGGTCATATTTCGATATGCCAGGCTTAGATCCAAATCTGCTTATGCATCATTTGTCTTTGCCAAAAGGAATCAATCCTGTGAAGCAAAAATTAAGAAAAATGCATCCTCACATCGCATTGATGGTAAAGACAAAGTTAAAGAAATTGTTGGATGCTAAATTCCTAAGGTCTATAGACTATGCTGAGTGGATATCGAACATAGTACCTATTTCAAAGCTAGACAACAACATCAAAATCTACACAGATTTTAGGGACCTCAATAAAGCATGCCTGAAGGATGATTTTCCACTACCAAATATAGACATCATCGTGGACTTGACGGCAGGGCATGCCATGTTGTCAATCATGGATGGCTTCTCTGGGTACAATCAAATAAGAATAGCTCCAAAAGATCAGGAAAAAATGGCTTTTACATATCCATGGGGAACCTTCTGCTGGAACGTCATGCCATTTGGTCTAAAGAATGCAGGAGCCACTTATCAAAGAGAAATGATGACAATAATCCATGATATGATGTACACTTTCATGGAGGATTATGTGGATGACATCTTGGAAAAATCTACTACAAGGGAAGGACATCTACATATCCTAGATAAAATCTTCACACAGATGGAGAAATTCAATGTCAGGTTAAACCCTAAGAAGTGTGTCTTCGGGGTCACATCAGTAAAACTACTAGGATACATTGTTTCGGAAAAGGGCATTGAGGTGGATCCAACAAAAGTCAAGGAAATAATGGAAATTCCACCTCCTAAAAATATCAGTCAACTGAGAGCATTACAAGGAAGGCTCCAATCGATCAAAAGATTCATCTCCCAGCTGGCAGACAAAAGTCATCCTTTTAATCATCTATTGCATAAGAATATTGTTTTCAAGTGGGATGAGGGGTGTGAAGCAACATTCAATCAAATCAAGCAATATCTAATGTCACCACCCATTCTCATGCCACCAATAGAAGGAAGGCCTCTCATTTTGTACATTGCCATGACATATATCTCTTTGGGGGCACTATTAGCACAAGAGGACTATGAAGGGAAAGAGCACGCCATTTACTACATCAGTAGAACTTTAAATGGATATGAAATAAACTATACATTCATAAAGAAGTCTTGCTTAGTAGTGGTATATTCTACTCAATAGCTAAGACACTACATGCTAACTCATACAATCAAGTTAATTGCAAAGATCGACCCTTTGAAGTATCTACTAAGTAAAGCTTGCTTAACAGGTAGACTAGCGAAATGGGTTATGCTCCTTAGTGAATTTGACATTCAATATGTAGAGAGAAAGGCAATCAAGGGACAATTAATCACTGAATAGCTAGCTAAAGCTCCTCTACCAGATGATCGCCCAATGACCATGGAATTTCCAGATGCAGACATTATGACAGCGATGCCCCAACAATGGATACTATATTTTGATGGATCATATACACAATGAGGATCAGGAGCAGGGATCTTGTTCATCTCTCCTCAAGGACACACAATTCCAAAATCATATAGACTCTTGTTTCAGTGTATAAATAATGTGGCAGAATATGAAGCATTGATTATTGGGGTCAAAATAGCAATTCAATGGAAAATCATGGATTTACAGGTATATGGGGACTCTCAACTGGTTATTTATCAAGTAAATGATGAGTATCAAACAAAAGATCAAAAATTGATGCCCTACAAGTAGCAAATAGATAATCTGAAACAGTCCTTTGTCAGTATCAAGTTTGATCAAATTCCAAGGGCAGAGAACAAAGCTAAAGACGCTATGGCTACAATTGCTTCATTACTAAAATTGCCTGAGAAGCGTGTTTGTTATGAGTTTATGGTAGAACAAGTATCATGTCCTTCACATTATAAATAAGAATCCGCTACCATATGCCATCTAGAAACCACTAAAATCTCCATATATGAAAAAACCTATGCTTACCTGAAAGATGATATTCTTCTTCCCGATCTTTCCAAGAACCAAAAATGAAACTTTATCCGCCAATCCGTCTGACATAATTTAATCACAGATGTCCTTTATTGTTGAGGTCTTGATGGTACCCTACTCCGATGTCTAGAACGAAATGAATCTGAAATGGCCCGACGAGAAGTTCACGAGGGTATTTGTGGTACTCACTCAAGTGGGATAACTCTAGCTAAGAAACTCCTTCGTTTGGGATATTATTGGCCATGCATGGAGAAAGAATCATATCAGTTTGTCAAGAAATGTCAAAAATGTCAGGTTCACAACAATCTGGTTCACACACTAGCACAAGAACTACATCCCTTCACATCAACATGGCCTTTTTGTCAATGGGGCCTAGATCTGGTAGGAAAAATAAATCCATCTTCATCTAATGGACGCAATTTCATTATTACAGCTACAGAGTATTTCACAAAATGGATAGAGGCAATACCTCTTACTACCATCACTGGGAAGTAGATTTCCTCTTTCATCTTGAACTACATCATCTGTCGCTATGGAATCCCTCAATCTATAATCACAGATAATGGATGACCTTTCAAAAATCAAGATGTCCAAGAGCTATATGATAAGTTCCACATCCAACATCATTTTTCAACACCGTACTATCCTCAAGGGAACGGCCAAGCAGAGGCCTCAAACAAAACCATACTCAAAATTCTCAAAAGACGGTTAACGATGTTGGATGTGATTGGCATGTTCAACTCAACCCTGCACTATGGGCCTACAGAACAAGCATTAGAACACCAACGGGAGCTACACCATTTGCTTTGGTATACGGATCAGAAGCCATATTGCCCATTGAAGTTGAAATTCCATCCCTTCGTGTATCACTCAGAGGTATCATTTCAGATGAAGACTATAGAGTATCTAGACTGCAGGAACTAGAATTGCTATATGAGTGTTGTCAACAAGCAATTAACCATCTAATAGCTTATCAACAAAGGATGTCAAGAAGTTAAAACCATAGGGTAAAACCGAGGGTCTTTTAGGTTGGTGACTTGGTACTAAAGGAAAACCCTAGGAATCAACAGGACAGAGAAAAGAAAGGAAAATTTGAGCCTAACTCGCTTGGTCCCTTTGTCGTCATATCAGTGTATGGATCAGGAGCATATCAGCTATCAACGTTAGAAGGGGATCTATTTGATGAACCTATCAACAGTATTCATCTTAGAAAATTATATGCTTAAATCTCCTAGTGCATGGGTCAAACTTCTGAAAATTTGTTTCCTTGGTGAAAACTTGCCAAATAGCCATCTTGGCAAACACAAAAAAAAAATAAATAAATAAATAAAAGAAGAAAGAAAAAGAGAAAAATGAGAAAAATACACAAAAAAAGACAAAGGGTATAATCAAAGCATATGGTGAAAACCTGGAAACACGCGTCGTATGTGATTCTAAGATCAGCTTTCCCATCTATTTGGATTTAAATCAGGATTAGTAGTCTGGTGGTCATACCATTTCATATCATATCAATCGTCTTGCCATCTTCACATCCATATCAAAATCATTTTCAAATAGTCAAAAATCACTCCAAAGCTTGGGGGCAACATCTGGACATCATTAGGGGCAATGCAATCGTATCGATTTCACCAAAGGGTAAAAAAACAGTATTGCAGAAAAATTGAAAACAAAGATGACAGTGCAATGTCAATCATCATCAGAAAGGCATCAACCATCCATATCGTATCAAAAATCCAAAAAAACATGTCAAAAAAGTAAGTCCGAAAAAGAAACATCCAAAAACATAGGTGTATGTCAGTCAAACTACGTGGTCTTTGCGTGTGCAATATAGGCAAGGCTAATCTTTGATCAGCCCCCGAGACTCCTAAGATAGGTTACTAGGTTAGATCTTTTGTCAAAAATCTCAAAAATCCAAAAACATGTCAAAATCAGATGGATGATCTAAAATCTGAATAATGAATGGAACACTCTAAGTAAACAATGGATAAATTATACTTTTGATTATCATTTCTTTGGAGTAACTCAATGATGTATTAAACTAGAGGAACAAGGATAAAGAATGATATTTTATTATTTGTTGTCTGTAAGTTAATCATATAAATGTATGAATTGTCGAGGGATGTGCTATACAAATGTATCATCTAAGACATTCAGAATTCACACATTGAAATGATTAATCATTGCCTGTTTACGCAATGAATGCTTAGGTCATCTTGGTTAAATCATACCTGGATGCTTGTGTTCGATTGCAACATCAAAAATCATGAAAGAAGTACTCAGGTCGTCATTGGTCTAACACATACCATTGACGCTTGTATTCACTTTCAACATCCAATAAAGCTCTATGATGACAAAAAGGCACAAAGATACTATTAAAATGACAATTAATTTGCATATAGTTGCATGATAAAATTAGATTTCATTCATCATATTCATTATTTGCAGAGTATTTTTTGCATAAAGGATTCCAATCAATGATTATCTAATTTAAAAATAAGATTGAGTATACTTGACATAAAATCTAAAAATCATCAAAAACATGTAAGAGTCATCACCACATCATTTAGTATCATCGTTTCATCATTCATGCATCAAATAAACTATGAATTAAATTGTACCATGGGTACATTATGTTCATTTTACCATTAAAACATTCATTACATTATCATCTATCCAACATCATATGCATACATCATTTACCATCCATACATTTAATAAATAAAATCACATCATTATTATCATTACACCCATCAAAGATCATTCATCATAAGATCATTACATAAAATAAAAAGCATTTATCCATCCATCCATACATATTATCACATTTTGATCACATTATCATTACAGAAACATCATTTTTGTTATCATTATCACATCACATCATACATCCATATATCATCTATTCTACACATACATTTATCTTAGAATCATTGCATCATCACATTTGAAATAAAATCATCACATACATCACACAAAAAATGCATCCATCACATGGAAATTATAAACCATCATCATATCACATCAACTGCATCTCATATATAAGTATCCATTTGTGTATATTATGGAGGAATATGAATATGTGAATGGAAGGTTGTGTATAAATGTTTTTGGAAAAGTGGAAATGTATGATTATGAAATGCGATATATGTATATGAGAAATACTTTTCCTCCTTAGTGATTGAGTCCCCACTCCCCCTATTAGGGATTCCAAGAGGGAATCCTTTTTTTTTTGTGGGTTTAATGGGAATACTATAATGTGTAAACTTGTGTGGTGAAATGTATTGTGGTGTAATAATGTGAAAGAATCTACTTGTGTTAAATGTGATCTAGAAATGTTAAACATGTGTACATCTTATAAGTCTATATCTCTATGGTTGAGTGGAGAGCCTGTTTTTCTTGTTGATTTTACTTTTCAAGTCCATGTGTTGAAGTTTAAGACTAACTTGGAGTTCATCAAAATAAGGTTCATAAACAAGGTTTATGTGGGTAATTGTTGAACTTGGAAATATTCAAGAACTCATTGGATAAAATGTGTTATAGGGTTTTAAACAGTTAACTAGAAAACACTTTAATTTGCTAGTTGTGGAAAAATATAAGAAACACATATTTTATTCACTCATTATCTTCCTTTATGGGCATAGGAGGAAATGGATTAAACATCCTTCCACAATGGATAAAGTTTAATTTAGTTGTAATTATATAAAATGGGAGAAAACAATAATGTGTATTTTGCACAAAAAATTGATGGGAATTTGGTTGATGTGGGTAAAATTTATATTACATTAGCAATAGGGTCTATGAATGGATTCATAAAAATTGTACAGTAAAATTTTACTTATTTTATTTTGGATTTATTTTAAATTTTGTATTGGAATATAGATTTAAAATTAATATTATGTGATAAAACCATTTCACTACTTAGACATTAATGAAATTTAATTTATAGTTTATCTTTGTCAATATAATGAGAATACATATTATATTATGAAAATACATACTTAATTTGTAAATATTATATATATATGAAAAATAATTTATATTAAATATAAATTTATTTTAACAATGATAAAGTTAAAAGGTTTAAAATATTCGATTGATCACTTAAATTGAGAAAAACTATATATATATATATATAGGAAGATTGACATGTAAGTGTAATATGTTTTTGTAAGATGGGGAAAATCAAATAAAATAGACTAAGTGACAGCCAACACTTCTAAACTATTAACCTCATCCAAACAAGAGAAAACAATGAAAGCATAAGAAAAATAAAAACATTAAATCATAATACTCCCCATGCTTGGATCTTGAATCATTTCTCTTGCTCTCCTATTTCTTGTTTTAGCAATCTTTGCCCTCAGATTTGTTGCTTCACATGTGTAAATACCTGCAAAATGGTAAGTAGAAAGTTGGAGATAATTAGTTGTTCAATAAAAAATGGAGGATAAAGGTTGCTTTTATAGACAACCATTTGAATGGACGAATGAGATTGATCTTCTAGAAAGATTCTAAGATCAACGGATGAGGATTCATGAGAGGGAGGCTACGAAATGGATGGCCAAGATCGAGTTTCTAGAAAGATGTCAAGATCTACGGTTGAAAATTGATGCAACCAGAATATGCCATGCATGGAAAAGATATGACGTCGACGGCTATGACGCCTAATATAAATTAAAGGAGGAGATATAAATTAAATATGGATAATTGATTTGGATCAATTATTTAAAGGAGAAGAATGACACATAAATAAATAATTTCATCAATTATTTAATTATATAGAAGAATAAAAGGTAAAATAATTATTATTATCTGACTATAGACATGTGATGAAAGATAAATAATTAAATAAATAATGATTTATTTAATTATTGAAGAAAGGAGTATTAGTGATGCAATTAATTTATTTTAATTGATCAGGATAGAATAGAGATTAGAAAGTGAATTAATTAAATAATTAAATAATTATTTAATTAATAAAGGAATATGATCAAGAATAATTAAATAATTAAAATCATTTAATTATTAGAGGATGATGACTAAGGAAAAATGTTGCTCGTAGACTTTAGGAAATTTTTTAGTGTCTACATTTTGCCCCTCTTTGACATAATGCATTTCATCATGTTGTGTCAAAGAAATTTAATTCTGAAATATGCCCCAGTGTAAAGAGAAAGGGGAAGGATGACCAAGAGGGTTGTGGTATGCCCCCTTGAGAGGACATGCGGGTTCAAAGAATATGAATGTGCTCTCGAAATGGAAGATAAGACTACATGATGAAGAATATAAGAAATTTTAGCATGAAGGAGATGGATGTTAGGATGGAAAGAACAAGGGAGATGGGATGTTAGCGTGAAAAGGGGAAAGAATATAGACAAGAAATGATAAGGGAACCAACTTTCATGCTTACATTTTTATATTTATCATCATTGGGCATCAGAAATGTCACAAATGAACCACAAACACCATGGTATGACATAGACCAAAGTGTGCAAGGTGACCATTTGGGAGAGACAAATAGTCAAAAAGACAAGGAATACCCCAACTCATACTAAGGACCCAATTGTCCCAGTCTTTTTGCCAAGACAAACCACAAGCAACAAACAAAGAAAAGAGACCATGATCCATCATCGTCCCTCTAAATCCATTCAGAGGACATCCTCAAGGAGACTAGTAACATGACCCAAAACCAATCAAAAAGATAAGAAAAATCAGACCAACAAAGTGTTTGCCAAGATATTGTTTTCTAGTGATAATGATGATTGTTTGATTCGTTGATTAGGTTGACCAAGATGACCGAGTTGATTGATAGGTTGATAAGGATTGATAAAGTGATTTGATTGATCATGCCTAGCCTTAGGAAGGACACGTCCTGATGAAGACAAGATTGATTGACCAAGTTGATGAGATGGATTGGTGTGACAAAGTTGATTGATAATGATAATGCCCAATTTCAGGAAGGCCACATCATGATTAAGGAAAAATTGATTGAAAAAGTTGACGAGATTGATTGATTGCGCCTTTTTTCAGTAAAGACACATCATGATCAAGGCAAGATTGATTGAAAAAGTTAACAAGATTGATTGATTGCGCCTAATTTTAGGAAAGACACATCCTAATCAAGGCAAGATTGATTGACAAAGTTGACAAGATTTGTATGACCAAGCGATGTGATGATAGCCAACCACAGGAAGGACACATCTTGTTTCAGGTAGAGGACACATCTGATAAATTTGACCAAGTGACAAGTGTTGACATGACACCTAATTGCAAGGACACATCTTGCTTAAGGTGAATGAAAAGGTTGAGAAAGTCTAATCCCAGAAGGGCGTATCTTGATAAAAGACAAGAGATAAGACCAAATGAGACAAATGACATAATGCCCCATTTTTATATAAGACTAGTGACCTAATTGAGTTGATGATAAGATAATTGATTGATGAAAGATTTAATTTGTTTATTGTTTCTTGATGTAGTTTGAATGATGATTGTTTTCGGATCAAGCACACGACCCAACTCGATGAACCCTAAAGGACTTGACCTAGGGGGCCTTGGGGGCTCATTGATAGATGGCCCTGCCTATGTAGTAGTGCACAAAGACCTCGTAGTTGGACATGACTTGACTTTGTCTTATTCGACAAAATACTGGGTCATGATTTTATTTGGACAACCTAAAGGGACTAACCTAATGCCTCGGGGGCTCATTTAAGATGAGCCTTGCCTACGTAGCAAACGCACAAAGGAAACTTAGTTCGACTACTCTAACAAAACTGATTCAAACTCAGACCTAGATTTAGACTCTATTTTTTTTTTCTTTTTTGGGGAGTTTTCATTTTTTCTGATGTTTTTGGATTTTATGATTTTTTGGATTTTGAAATGTTTTGATTTTTTTTTTGGATTTTGAAATGTTTTAATTTTTTTGGATTTTGAAATGTTTTGATTTTTATTTTTTCACGACATTTTATGATGTTTTATGGATTTTGAAGGTTTTAAAGGGTTGATACCATGTATTCTTTCCCATGAAGATGCAAGTCAAGGAATTGCCCCCAATCAAGTATAGGACCAATTTACTATGTGCAATGGGAAGCAACAAATGTGACGGGTGGATATGAAAATGAAGGATACTAAATGTTGGTGGTCTTTAGTCCATAGAAAGGATGACACTTTATTATGGATGATAACTATAAGGATCATGGAAAATGCATGTGAAAGGTACCCACAATCGACCAAAAAGGCATGCACAAGGACCCAAGGATGAACATGATCTTGCCCCTAGTCAATCTGAAAACCAATTGATAGGTGATGGTGATGATGAAGTTGTTTGATATGGGAAAGACACATCTCAAAACATGAGGATTGGAAAAGACATATCCCATGGATGATAATTTAACTAAAAGACCAAGGTTTGCAGCAAGGATGGGAAAAAAGCCAATGAATGTTTTGGATAACACGCTATAGTGCATAGCAATATTGTATGGATTAGGCTTGTCGCATTTGAAATGACTAACCTTAAGACTAGATGGGATTATGGAGGGAACTTGGATAAGTGGGTTAGAATCCTTAAACCAATAACAAGGGAAACCAAGTTCAGCCATAAGTATTAAAAGATAAAGATTTGATTTTGGAAAAGGATAAGAGATATGAGGATTATTGGATGGAAGAATTGGGATATGATCTCCAAGGACCATTTCACATAGGAATAATTTTGTTTTCCAAGATATGGGTTTGGATAAATTCTATGAAGGAAATGACATGTTATTTCATGGGTAATGTATGACCAAAGGATAGACAGGTCACGAATTTTCCCAAAGCATTATTTATATTTGTGCCCCATTTCTTATCAAGATCAAGGTAGGTGGGAGAAGGGATGGAAATGATATGGATTAGATGGAAATGTTATGAAAAGGCATGGGAGATGAGACAACTTGCCCTCAAGTGTAATGGTCCACATAGATAATTTATTTTACACATGACGCCTGTTTTCTAGGTTTTCATCATGGTATATATTCAATGCGCCATAAAAATGGTTTTCACTATTCGACAAAATTTTTCTCTTTACTATTTTCTTTCTTTTTCCCTTTATTTTCTTTCTTTTTTGATTTTTTTTTCTTTTTTATATTGATTTGATGTTTTGTATGATTGTTGATTGTTCTGAATCCTTTGATGGTGTTGATGTGGATATCGATACCATGATATGCCAATAGTGACCTTGATGGAGTAGTTGTCTTGTTAGGATCATAGAAATCGCATACAATTGATCAATGTCATTGTGATCATCTCTGATAATAGGTTTGGCCTTATCAAAATATGCACATCGTGATAAAGTACCATATGAGTCCTTATGATAAAGAGTTGCTGCCAAGATGTGACAAATTCATGAGGTACAATTTTTGGAATGATGGATGATGGTAGCCATGGAAGGATTATTTGGACGTTTGGATGTAGCAGTTTTTATTTTCCAAACTTGGGATGGTGGATGATGGAGTTTGGAATTTTGATTGGGATAGCGATTGGAACCAAAAAATTTATATGCCTTTATTGATGACCATTTTGAAGGAGGTGGAAATTTACTATATGTGGGAGTCCTCTTTTCTTGTGGCTCCATATTTTGATTGACTTTAAATTTGGGATATTTTCTTTGCTTGATCCAATTTTCTTTGGGATCCATTTTAACTTTATTTGTCCACTTGTATTTTTGTTTGATTCAATGGCCTTTGAAATTTGATTTTGAACTTTAGATTTATAATAATCTTCTTTTTGTTGGTTCCAAATGGAATATTTATTAATGTTGGAATGATGGTTTATAGTATGGATGGAAGGACTGTTGACAACAACCTTATGACAAGGACTACTCATGGCCCCCATTTTGATGTTTGTATAAGATAAAGTTGCCCCCGATATCAAGGAGGTAACACTAACACCATTTGATTCTCTAATTGAAGAATAACCAAGACCTTGATGTATAGGATTTTCATAAAATTGTATTGGTTCTCGAATGCCTTTCTCATGTAGGCCTAGTCCTCTTCCTCGATACTGCATACTTTGACATATTTTGTTTGTGATGGGGTATTTGTTGTTTTGAAAGCAAGATGTGAACCCATCATTGTGTAGCTGGAAACCATTACTCAAAATTTTCTCATCTCTAAGAAAGTCAACTTTGACAAAAGTAGATGCTCCTAGTTGATAGGATGTTTTGGTGTTATCATTTTTCATGTTTGTTTCTTCTTGATCATTTGGGATGTCAATTTGATCCATGGTAGATTTTGTATCTTCTTCTTTGACTTGATCAATGATAGCTTCTCTATGTTCTTCTTGATCCATAGTATCCTTTTTATGTTCCTATTTGACTTGATCAATAGTAGTTGCTTTATGTTCTTCTTTGATGTTATCCATATCATTCATTTGACTATCTATGTGTCCAAAGGAGGCAAGTGTCTCATTTTGGGAAATGAAGGTGTTTTGAGTTTGGATAGGACCATCTTCAAATGTTTGGTCATGGATGGTATAAAGGTTGATGAGAGGATCATTTTGGATTTCTTGTTCAATGGTAGGATCTTAGTCAAAAATAGGTGTATCTTGGACAACATGGTTGTGAATAGACTCTTGGGCAAGGATAGGTGTATTTTGGGTGCCATGATTATCTAGAAGGACTTCTTGGATGGATTTAAGGATGGGGTCATGGGATGGACTACTTTGATCTTGACATAAAGGTGAAGCTATGATGTCATGATTTGGACTTTTATTTTGGCATGTATCCCAAAGTGTAGGCAATGTGATGTGGTTTTGGAGACCCTGACCAAATGTAGCTCGGGATGGAGTGGATGGAAATGGGCTAGTGGATTATGGACTAGGATAAGATGTGGAGGATTGGAATGGACTAGTGGATGATGGATTATTATAGGATGTGGAGGATTGGAATGGACAAGTGGAAGTTTGGTTTCCCTTGTCAAAGTTAGAATAGGGATGACTAATGGAAATTTGTTGTGGATTAATGGCATGGATTGTGCTAAGTGACTCTTGATAGTGAGGGTAGATGGATGGAGGACTAGAGCTTATGGATTGTTGGTAAGAAGGGTATGTGAGTGGTTGATATTGACGATTGAGGATTGATTGGTATTCAGCTTGACTACGAAGAAGATCAAGGTAGAGTAAAGAAATGATCATGAATTTGGATTAGGATGGATAAGGAAAAATTACTGAGGACCATATGAAAATTGTGACCTTTGGATGACAATGCAAGGTTCCAATAAAAAATGGATATGAAACTATGCTATTTTTTTGTGATTTTCAAGGATATAAGGATGCAAAGTGCCAATGTACCTAAGACCAAGATTAAGGAATGATGGAATGATAATGACCCTATTACCAAGGATATGATATGCAAGGATGAACCTATGGGTAAATGAAAACTAAAGACATCACTAATGGAAGATTTGAGCAATTTTCTTTTTGGTTTTTGATAGAGGTTGTTTGATATCAAATTGGACAAGTTTGGTCTTGGGTTTTAGATTGTAAAATTTGGAATTGTTTCAAGTTGAATGTGTGTGTCTCTAGATTTGTGTAGTGGTGTTTTTTTGTTTGAATGTTTGAGAAAACACTTGGAAAACACAATATTTTGTCCTTGATCAAGCACAATAAATACAAGCACAATCCTAGGTTAGGCAAGGACAATATTCGCTAGATTCCATGTGAGTTTCCCCAACCACACTTATTCTTAGTGTGTGAATCCAAAAGCTTGGTCGCACGGGCTCCCTCTTACATTGCAGTCACTTCTCAGGCCAACCAAACTTCCAACCCCCATAAAAATCCCATGGCATGTTGATCACCTCTACTAAGAACTATGAGAATGTGGATGCCTCCACAATGACTATTGTTACGCTAGCAAATAGAAGGATTTTGAAAAATACACAAAGGTTTTTAGTTTGGGACCCCTGTTCAGTGGCCATAGATGGGGCACAAGATTAAGCTCTGTTTAGGAGGCACTCCAACCTGAAGAGGTTACGCTCAACAGGGTTTTGGGGAGTACTACTTGGTCCGTATGACACATCCACACTCGTAATCTTAGGCTTTCCCTTAGGATTCACATTTATATACCGGTCGGGGGTAGCTCAACCAAAGAGCTTCGTTGCTGGTGTGAGTCACCTTGGGGTGAGTAATTTTTCCCACCAAGGAAGGTCCAAGTTCTAGAGGCAATAATCATTTTTCTTACACCCAGGATCGCATGAATGTGCAAGGGGGAGATGATACTTCGATTATTGCATCAAAGGGTGACACCAAATTGAAAACACTTGTAAATTTTAATTACCAAATGATAATGTGAGGAGGACACACAAGACACTTTGTTTATTTTAAAAGTTTAACTTGATTTGAAACAAACTAAATTTATTTTAAGCCAATGACATGAAATGCATGTTCTCTTTAACCAATGAGTGTGCATGAAAATTGTGTTCAGTTTAATCCCATTACATGAAATGCATGTTCATTTTAACTAATGAGTGAATGCAATTTGTGTTCATTTTAAGCCTATGACATGAAATGTTTGTTCATTTTAACCAATGAGTAAATGCAATTTGTGTTCATTTTAAGCTCATGACATGAAATGCATGTTTATTTTAACTAATGAGTGTGCATGCAATTTGTTTAAGTTGTTGAAAGAAAACAAAATTGGTTATGCCTAAAGAAATGAAAAACTCGATTTTTGTTTCTAAAGAAATAGTTTTTAGACTCCCTCTAAGCTATGTCACATGCTAAAAACAAGAGATTAGTAACTCAAAAGAAAAAAAAGTTTAATGATAGCAGCAAATTAAAACAACCATAACTTTCTCAAAATTTTATGAAATTTTAAATCGTTTGAATCTATGGAAAGCTAAAACTCAAAACTTCAAAACCCATAAATTATTTTACCAAGATTCTGTATGAAAAAATGTTATAGGCAAAAGAAAACGCGGGTTTTAATAGCTAAACTAAAAAAACAGCAAATACTAAAACAATCATAACTTTCTCAAATCTTAATGAAATTTTAAACCGTTTGAATTTTTGAAAAGCTGAAAACGAGGGCTACAAAACTCGGATGATAATTTTTAAAGACTTTATGCATCCATTTTTCTATGTTCAAAAGAAGATGACGGGATTTTGTATGAATTCTTGACTGCAACCTGCAACACAACAAAAATAAACAAGTTTTTCTACAAAATTGTAAGATTCACGTCGGGTTCACCAATGTAAGATCGGGAAATCAAATAGAATAGACTAAGTGATAGCCAACACTTCTAAACTATTAACCTCATCCAAACAAGAGAAAACAATGAAAGCATAAGAAAAATAAAAACATTAAATCATAATATTGCTCATGTTTGAATCTTGAATCACTTCTCTTGCTCTCCTATTTCTTTTTTTTGCAATCTTTTCCCTCAGATTTGTTGTTTCACATGTGCAAATACCTACAACATAGTAAGTAGAAAGTTGGAGATAATTAGTTGTTCAATAAAAAATGGAGGAGAAAGGTTGTTTTTATAGACAACCATTCGAATGGACGAACGAGATTGATCTTCTAGAAAGATTCGGAGATCAACAAATGAGGATTCATGAGAGGGAGGTTATGAAATAGATGGCCAAGATCTAGTTTCTAGAAAGATGCCAAGATCTACGGTTGAAAATTGATGCAACCAGAATATGCCATGCATGGAAAAGATATGACATTGACGATTGTGATGCCTGACGAATATGACAAACATGCAGGACATACAGACTATGACATGAAATAATAACAGGGGATCTTTGACCAAAATGGAGGGATAAATAATTTATTTTTAATTATTTATTCAAAAATGGAGGAGGATGACAAGTGGCAAATAAATAATTTATTTTAAAATATTTATTTGGAGGAAATGAAAAATGAGATTTAATTAAATTCATAAATTTAATTAAGGAGGAGATATAAATTAAATATGGATAATTGATTTGGATCAATTATTTAAAGGAGAAGAATGACACATAAATAAATAATTTCGTTAATTATTTAATTATAGAAGAATAAAAGGTCAAATAATAATTATTATCTGACTATAGACATGTGATGAAAGATAAATAATTAAATAAATAATGATTTATTTAATTATTGAAGAAAGGGGTATTAGTGATGCAATTAATTTATTTTAATTGATCAAGATTGAATAGAGATTAGAAAGTGAATTAATTAAATAATTATTTAATTACTAAAGGAATATGATCAGGAATAATTAAATAATTAAAATGATTTAATTATTAGAGGATGATGACTAAGGAAAAATGTTGCTCGTAGACTTTAGGAATTTTTTTAGTGTCTACAGTTTTAAAATTATCTATTTATAGATTGCACATTCTAAGTGCCAAATACTTGTAAACGATGAAAAATTTCATGCTGAAACATCACAATCTAAATTGTCCCATATGGTAAAATTTTGTGTAACCTAGATATTCAAGGAAACGATATTATGATGGTATGAGCCTATCCAATCGAACTGCAACCGCCAAAGTGGGTCTTAGTTTTCATTTTCAAATCATTTATTTTTTGTTCAAGGAGACGAGTTGAAGCTATGTCATTTCCATCCAACCAATCAATGGTGTCCTCAATGTCCTCAATAATTTTTATCTGTAGATTCTCTTTTCTTACTTTTTATCTCATTTGATACACTTTATTTACAAGTTCTTTATGTGTTGCAATGTTTCTTTCAAATTGTTCATCTTGTAAACTGAATCATTTTACATCAGTTAACATTATTTCTATCTCATTTTTCTAAGTAGACTACCATGTTCCTCATCTATTACAAGCTCACACTTTGATCACATCTTCTTATACTCAATTGATACTTATAATATTCTCGTATTAACCATGAAAAATAAAAATCCAATAGTTTCTTTTGCCCTCTGAGCAGGTGGAGTCCCACATAAGAAGAGCTCCCATAAAAAATATTTTCCTAGATATTGGGCATCTCTCCTTGATAAACATATATTTTATTGTCATCTCTAGTGCCAAAGACTACTTTATTTTTTAATAGAATATGCAGATTTCTTGGAACAATTATTGATTTAATTGTGCAACAAGAAAAAAAAAGAAAATAAAAACATAGCAACAATATAGATTACAAAAATAGAGACAATAAAATTCAATTTTTTTAACATGGTTCACCGTTAAATGGCTACATCCACAATGGAGAGTAGATCACATAGTTTTATTGATTAATGTAGTGTTGGAAAATGCATATGATTGCATTTTCACACTTGTTTGGGCCCACATTGTTTTATTTATCCCTATTTATGTCTTAATTGGTCCTATTTTGCATCCACAAGCCTAATAAATTATATCTTTTTATGGTTAATCCTAAAAAACATCAAAGGATAAATGATAATTTAATGATTTTGGCTATGTTTCCTTGATTTTTGGATTGGGACTAAAATGCCACCTAGGGTGTCTTTATCCTCCAAAGGTCTTGGGACCCTGATTTTTAAGACACCTTAAAAGTCCCCTTTTTGGAGTGTGTGCCTTGAGTTTCAAGCCTCATGACTAAGATTCCACCTAGGGCATCTTAGTCCCCCTCAAGTTATTTTCGGGATTTAATTTCAAATCTTGGCGAGATTTAGCCTCCTTTAATTAATGAATTCATCTATTACCTTTGTGTGGTGTAATTTTGGGATATTAGGCATGGATAAGTATAAATACAAGGTTCTTTCATTCATTTTCATCCCAACAACTTGAGTATTCATGCATTATAGCAAGTTTGTGATCAAGAGAGCATTCAACAACATTCCATCAAGCATTTGGAGCCATCATCAATATTCAAGCATCATGTCAAAGATATTCTTACATCATGTGTGTTTTTGAGCTAGCATTTGTGATGTAGGGTTTTGATTCAAGCAAGCAATTCAAGTCAAGATCTATTAATCATTCATTCAATTCAAGATCTACATTCAATCTAGCCACTTCGCACAAGTTTTATAACAAGCGTTGGTGAGTTGCGACATAACACTTTGTTCATTCATCATTTCCCTCCATTATTTCATTTGATTGCAAGGTTTAATTACCAACAAGGGGTTTGACCAAGGTAAACCTCCATTTACTAAAAATCAACAAGTTTTTCCTCCTTTGTGTTTGTATTTGCAGATTTAGGTTGAAGATCATTTGAAGTGAAAATTTGTAAAGTTGTATTTCAAAGTTGTCATCTTCATGGAATGCCATGTATAGGCTAGATCTATAAGTTTCAGGACCTGAGATCTGAGAAGAAGAAGTTGCAGACATCGAGCCTTTGGGTCACATTTGAAAATTGCAAAAATTCAAATCGAGACTAAGAATATAGTAAGGGCATTTTAGTCCTCCTGGAGGTATTTTTCAGAGATTCCTTCAGATCCGGTTTCGACATCTGAATATTTTGTGTTTTCCCCAAAAAATCGTAGCTGGACTAAGAATATAGTAAGAGTTTCTTAGTCCTCCCTAGCATATTTTGCCAACATTTTCCATTTCTAGAATCCTTATCACATGTCCAGACTTCCCATGCACATACATCCTAATTTGTTGTTATTTAATTTTGTCATTTGCACTCATTATTTGTCTTGCATTACTAGATTTTGTGAGTTGAATATCAAGTTGTCTTTTCCAAGATTTCACTTGGTGGTTAACCCTTCAAAGCCTAAGGAATCTTCCAAGGTCTCCCTTGTTGAGAATTGACTCACCTTTGTGTTGATAGTCAATCCAATTTGGATCCTAGGTTTCCTTGAATGAACCATCCCCCACTAAAGGAAAAAAATATTGGATTAGGGACCCCTTTCTTGTATTGTGAGTCCCTTTTCCACCCCATTTTTTTAATGGTTCATTTTGGTGAACCTGACATTTTGGACATTTATTTTCTGATATGGATTTCACTAAGGCCCTAGATCTAGGTTGTATTCATTCTTGCATTGCATCTTGCATTAATAACAGTGCATCTAGGGTTTCTCACATTTGTATTAGTGAAAGTGCATATAGGATGCATTTTTACTTTCTTGCATCATCTCATCTAACTGAAAACTAAAAAATGCATTATCAATCATCCTAATTGCATTTAGAAACATTGTTATTGCATTCAAAATTGAAAACACTTGCATTCAACTTTATATTCAATTACTTGTCATTGGTAACTTTTTCTTGCATTCATTTGCACAATTTTCTATTTCTAAACATCAGTTCCCTAAGTAGGAAAACTAAGAACACTATTATCAACTCAAATCTTGGTGTTTTTTTGAAAAAAAAACCTTTACTAGGACTAAAATTCCCTTATTGGCATCTTAGTCCCTTTGTGGGTTTTTGACTTAGAACCTTGTCTGAGTTGTTTTCTTTTTGTTCTCATTTTTGGAACCTCAAAATTTCATCAATAGGACAAAGACATCCTTGCTAGAATCTTAGTCCCTGTGGATTTTGAAGTTACAACTTTTAGGGTCTAAATATGCTTTTTTGTGCTTTTTTTTGCTGCTTTTAGTTTTTTGTTACAATTTGCAGATTACTGTTGTTTCAATTTATTTCATTTAAAGTGTAACCATAAGCATAGGATAATGTGTTCATTACACTTCCTTTGGTTAATCCCTTTCATGAGTTGTACTACTTGGTGTCTTGCTAATACTGTGGTGAGACAAAGTGTCAGACTTATGGTATCCCGTGATAAAATATTCACTGTGGATCTTGGGTTATCTAGTTCTCTTACTTCTAATGCTGGTACTAGTTCACTAGGTATGGACTATACCTTTGATAACTCTTTTTCTATGCCTAATTTACCTACAAGTGCTATGCCAAGTTTATAAACAATGGTTGATCATATCCCTTGGTGTAGGGTCACCAAGACCTCACAAGAAACTCTTTATGTCATTTTTGGTTTTTGGGCTATTGGTGTGTGTTGGTGTTTAATAAAGTCATTTATGGATATTTAGGATCATGTAATCCATTTTTGATGTGTTTATTGGGTCGTTGGTTTTAAAATGGGAAAGTTGCTAATATTGTTAAAAGTTACTAAAAATTGTCATGCAGCTTTAGCAAGGTGGGAAAAATTAAGAAAATGATTACATTCAAGCAATAAATTATTATAAAATATTGGGATTTATTTTAAATGCATAAATATACCTTCAAAAGTTGAATGGTGGATTGAAGAATTGATATTAAAGTTTTTGAGTTAATGAAGCAAGCTTTTTTCTGAGTTTTTCTAATGTTCCAGTCTATTATTCTTTATTGTACATCATGTATAGCCAATTTAATTATCTGAAACTTGTTTTAATGTATGTTCATGTGAATCCTCTTCCTTTTTGTTTTTGTGGCATTCATTTTCATTTATTTTTGTGTAAGATATGTCCATTTTGGTGAAAGTTGCCCTAATCTAACAATGTTTTCCAGAATTTACAGTTTGAAAACATGCTATTACGGACATGTATGGTATAGTATGGTCCTGCAACCAATTTTAAAAGTTGAGAACATGAGTATAGTTTCATGTTCAATTGGTTTGGTCATTTTTTGTTATGATTTGCAAAAACAATTTCTATTTTGATGAAAACAGTCCCAAACCTTGCCTAGGGTTTGCAGTCATCAAAAAAATGCCATAACTTTCTTTTCCACCATTAGATCTTGTTGAAAGTTGGAGGGAAATACTGTAATAACATTATATTCAATTCGACTAAAGTGATTTTTTTCATTATTTATTTTTTGAAAGCTATTAATGATTGTTCCTTTCATTTCATAGTGAGGCAACTTGTGGGTTTAGTTGTGTAAGGTCCTAAGAAAGTATGCATTGTATTGACATGAATAAATAGGTGATTGTTTTCACACCATCAAATGAATTGTAAAAGGGGTTTGGATAGTTCAAGAATCCATGTTTTGTTTTGGAAAATTCTCATCAAATTCATTGAGCCAATTCACTAAGAAGAACTAGGCATGGCCCTAGATTGAAATTATGTTTGTATTGAGTCAAAATTTATTGTAAAAGATCCTCTTCCTCCATCATTTTGGTATCATAGCTAGAATACCCTGAGAGTGCAAGGTGTGCACCAGGACAAGAGAGTTTTGAGAGAAATTTTGTTATAGGAATGAAAGAGATCTGCTGACTTATATCCTCCAGTAGTGATGAAATTGGGTAGAAGGTGTGCATATTTCTTCCACTAAGAGGAAGTGGGTAGAAGAGGTCTTGGAGAGTGCATCTTCTAGAATCTTGTTGAGTAGAGGATAGTTGTTGTGTGAAGGTTTTGGGATACCAAAATAATGGAAGTGTTGAGGAGAACAATCCATGAAGACTTGAAGAGTAAGAAGCTATCAAGCAAGCAACAAGATATGAGAAGAGAAAGGAGTGAGATGAAGAAGAAAGAGGAGAAGGTAAAACAAATAAATATTCAGCAAGAGATAACAACGATGAGACAAGATCTAGAACAAATGCAAAAAACATTTGAAGAAAGAATACGAAGTATAGTAACAAGTGTGTGGAGTTGGAACATCACCATTCACAAAATTGTCAAGTGGTAAATAAAGGAAATTGTGGAAGAAGAAAGAGGTAGCAATTGAGAAGGAAGGTAAAAAAAGTAATCAAGATGATGGAAGAGCCAAAGCCATCCAAGGAAGAGGAAAAAGATTAAGAAAATGAGTCGATTGAGAATCAAAATTTTGTTTCTAACAATATTAGTGAGTATGTGTTTACAGGTGCAATAGATGAAGATGAAGATGGAAAAGAGTATAAAGAAAAGGGAGAAGTGAATGCAATGTATGAAGATTTTTTATGCAAATGTAGCACAATATGGTGAAGAAGATGTTGCAAAAACAACAGAGGTACCAGTTGTATTTTCTAATTCTATGGAAGGTGAATATGCTGAAAAATTGTATTCAAATGGTGAAGATGATGACATGGACAATGGTAATGCGACATATGAACAAGAACTAGAGTTTTGGAACCTTGAAGCTGAGTAGATGCTAAGTAAGAGATGGTGCAATAAGAAGAAGAAAGATCTAGGGAAAGTAAGGAATGGACAACATACAACAGGGTGTAAGGAGCATCAACTTTTGGAAATGAATTCCCAGTTGAATGAAAAGTGGCAGAAGAATTGGAAGACCAAGAAGAAAAGAATACCTGCACTCAAGTGGAATTGAGTTTTTTCTTCCCCTTGGGTGTATGGTGCAAGGTCATCAGAACCTCATAAGCAAGTATTTATGTCATTTTTTGTTTTTGGGCTATTGGTGGGTGTTGCTATTTAATAAAATCATTTATGGATATTTAGGATCATGTAATCCATTTTTTATGTGTTTATTAGGTCATTTTTAGAATAGGAAAAGTTTCTAATATTGTCGAAAGTTGCTAAAAGTTGTCATGCGACTTTAGCAAGGTGGAAAAAATAAAGAAACCAATTATATGAAAGAAATAAATGGTTAGAAACCATTGGTATTGATTGTAAATGCATAAATATACCTTCAAAAGTTGAATGGTGGATTGGAGAATTGATATTGAAGTTTTTGAGTTAATGAAGCAAGATTTTTTTTAGTTTTGCTAGCATTCAAATCTATTATTCTTTATTTTGTGACATGTACAACCCATTTAATGATTTGAAACTAGTTTGAATTCATGGGAATGTGAATCTTCTTCCTTTTGGTTTTTATGGCATTGAATTTCATTGATTTTTGTGTAATATATGACCATTTTGGTGAAGACTGCCCTAATCTAACAATGTTTTCCAGAATTTGCAATCCAAAAATGTGTTAGTACGGCCATGCATGGTACATTAAGAGCCTAAAATAAATTCTAAAAGTTGAGGGCATGTGTCTAGTTTCATTTTCAAATGGTTTGGTCAATTTTTTTTATTTGCAAAATTTATTGCCATTTTGGTGAAAACAGACCTAAACCTTGCCTAAGGTTTGCAATCATCAAAAAAACACCATAACTTTATTTTCCATTGTTGGATATTGATGAGAATTGGAGGGAAAGTATGTAATTAGGTTCTAATAAAGTATGAATCTTATTGATATGAATAAATTGGTGATTTTTTGCACACCATCAAATGCATTGTAAAAGGGGTTTGGATAGTCCAAGAATCCATGTTTTTGTTTGGTGAATGCTCATCAAATTCATTGAGAAATTTCACTAAGAAGAACTAGGAATGGCCCTCAATTGAAATTATGTTTGTATTGAGTCAAAATTTATTGTAAAGGATCCTTCTTTTTCATCATCCCTCAAAAAACATAATCAAAATGCATGAAGACCTAGCCCATTTACAAGATAGCATGAGTACTGAAAACATTTCCAACACTATTATAACCGCCATAGATACTATTCATCACATGATGGAAAGTGATGAAGGACTGGAATTTTTGCGTAATATAGCTCAAATATTTGGAAAAAATCTTCCTTCCACCACCAATGGTGTTCAAACTTTGAACAATGTGCAAAACCAAGGTGGAATTCAAATTCCTCCCCCTTCAACCATAACCTTCTTTCTCACCTATAAAAATCCTCAAGTGACCACAATGATGAAACCAACTAGTAATGTCTTTCCTACCTCAAACATTTCCACTAGTTCTCCTTATACCTATGTGGCATCTAACCTTATATGTCCTCCCATAAGCTATCCATTCACTTTTCCTTCCAACACATACACACCACCACCATATTCACCTCCATCTCAAACCAAAAACAACGTCCCTATCACTAGCCACCTTTTACAAAACCTTCCATCCCTTCAATGTCAAGTTTCCACCATAAGTCAAAATCAACACGGTCCACCTTCATACTATGTCAAAAGAAACCCACTATCTTTGGATATATTGAGAACTTTGGTGCCACAAGGTATAGAGATCCCTAGATTTGAGAAATATGGAGGAAAGTGAGATCCTACTAATCATGTTAATGCCTTTACTACCTTGTGTAGTGACTTTATCCTTGAGGACAAACTTTTGGCTAAAAAATTTCCTTGATCCTTGAAAGACATTGGCTTAGATTGGTTTTCTACATTATCGAATAACTCAACTTGTTTATTTAATGAACTTGTTGAAGCCTTTATTAACCATTTCCAAGTGTATACGGTTCTTAAAATGACATTAGCTGATTTGATGAGATGTAAACAAAATGAGGGTGAAAAAGTCACTGATTTTATTTCCCATTACCAATCACTTTATTCCCAAATTAGTGTGAAGATTCTTAATCCTCAGCTTTAAAATATGTTCATAGAAAATTTACAAATTAAGATACAAGACAAGCTTACCATGATGAAGTTCCCTTCCTTCATGCACTTGTGAAATACCCTTCGATATTATCATAATTTCATAGGTAGTCATGAAGTAAAAACCACTTACACACATCTTGAAAAGTCAAAATATTCAAACCAAAACACCTACTAGCATTTCAAAATACAAAATAAAAGTTTCCTTCAACTAAATTCTACCTCCCAACCTACCCAATAGGTTGATACCCAATTAGCTACTATAAAGAAGAGTAATCTATATATCTTTGGGGATCCACAAAGATAATTTACTCCCATACTCGACACACTTCAAAATATAATGAATCAGATAATAAACAAGAACATGCTTAATTTACCTCCTTTTTGACCTCTTGACCCTAACAAGCCATTACCTCTAAGCTTTAGACACAATGCCTATTGTTCTTATCACTAACAAAAAGTACATGATAAAGAACATTGGAAGCATCTTAAACATCTTGTGCAAGACCTTATTGATTCTAATCATATTCAAATTGGAGGTGTGAATGACAAAGGTAATAAATATGTAGCTCCTCCTAACCAAAACCTGAAAATATTTACCAATCCCATGCCTAACCATAATATTTCATTCATTAAGGCTATGAAACTAAGCCTGATATGATGAGCATTGACACAAATGATGATAACATGAAAAATAATGAACAAAATCCTATGGATGATGATGATAAAAATCCTATGGATAGTAATGAACAAAGTCCTATTAGTACAATGATAGGATTAATTGAAATCGAGCCTCATAAATAACAAACCATAATTCCCATTGATATTAATTTCTCTTCAAAAGAAACAATAAAAAATGCACCTGATGGTCCTCTTTACATAGTTGAAAAAATCAATGATAGGCCCACTCCTAGGATTTTAATTGATCCCATGTATGGAGAGAATGTGATCATATAGGAACTCTTATATGTGTATGAACTCACTCAAGATTGATATGATAAACTGAAAGCATGGATTAAAATACATGATGGTTTTTCTTTTTCTACGATGGGCTCGATCACACTCCCTTTACAACTAGGACCGAAGAAATTAAATGTAGCATTCTCTATCATCTCTAATTCAGATCAATTTCATGTGAAGTTAGGCTATAAATTACTTCACTCCATGAATGTGGTCCTATCTATTGTCCATAAGTGCTTAAGGTTTCTAGTCAATAATGAAATATTCATTGTGAACCATAGTGGCTCTAGGCATCCGACTTCCCATGCAAATTTTTCCTTAGACTATTTTTGGCCTGAGCCCATGGAACCTATAAGACCCCATGATGACTTCCTTTTCCTATCCTACCAAAGTTTTAAAGAAAAATTCATAGCCAAGTTATCCCTTGAATATTTTCCTCCACCTATGATTGAGCCTCCGCCCCTTGAAGAAAACAATATTGATCTTAAAGCCATTCTGACTAACCAAGATCCATCCATAAAAATCCCTTGCCTATTTCCTACAAAAGGCCAAGAGATATCCAAACAAATCCTAATTGACCTCCTAAGAAAATTTATGAAGCCAAAGAGAAAGTGTTTGAACAAACTTCCATGGTTTTTTCCATTCTTCCCTCACAAGAAGAAAAGGAACCTATGGTTGGAAAACCCACTACTACAGAAATGAAACTTGAAAATTGTAATAAAAGAAATAAAAATGTTAGAGAGCATAGGTGTAGATGTCATGTTATTTCTCAAAAGATGAATGAAGAGAACAACATAAAAAATTAAAATCCGAATTTGATAGAAGCAATAAATGATGAACCTCCTCCATTACTAGAACCAATAGATCCTATGTCTCCAACACAACAAGGACCAAAAATATCTATGGATATTATCATTCATCCTCCTATTGTGGTTAACTTGGAAGACGATGAAGAAACTACTAATCCTACTAAGGAAGTGCATAATGAGTTGAATTTATTATTTTCCTCTTCTATGAGCTTAGACGATAACATCCGTGATGATCCTCCTAAACCAAGTGATTCACCATGTGTTGAACCTAGCGATTCTCCTAGTAATACATTGTTGAAATGCAAATGACAATTGAGAGGGGGGGTGAATCGGTTGTATCAAATTACTTTCACTTCTGACCTTAATCAATTCCACATTCACTTTAATCTATTATTAAGTATAAACATGAAATGCATATAAAAGAAATAAAATACTAGAGACGCTAGATTTACTTGGAAAACCCAATGAGGGAAAAACCACGATGAGGATTAACTCACAATATAAAAAAAATACAAAAATCGGATACAAAGGCTCACTGGCAAAGGGCCCACTACCCAAAATGGACTCATTGTCTAGATGCAAAGGCTCATTTCCTACAGATAAGACTCATTATCTAGAAGGAGGCTCACTGCCTATAGATAAATAAAGATAATAGAAAATCCACCACTACAGGTTTCACACATTCACAACTTTAATCAAAGAATCAAAAATACCATCAACTCACTACTTTTAGGAATCTAACACATTGAAGTACTACTACCTTGATTCACACTTTCACACAATCCGCTCTTCGAACTTGTTTCACACACTTGTTTGCTTTTGATTCACAACATCTTGACTTGCATTTATACCATCTTCAACCTTAGAAACTTTATCCAAGGTCAGCTACACATCCTTTATTTTACAAATTTAAATTATTTTGGTGACTCAATAGTCCTACGGTGGATAAGAATGAGAGGGTACCAAATAAATACTTAATTAGGACCCACAAAATATCTTGGATCAATCACATGCTTCCTTAATCGATGCTTATTCTCCATGTAATGTGTAGACACTAGATTAGCCAACCTAATGAAAACACCAATGAAATTTGAAGTACATGCATCCACAACAAGATGATGACACATGGATCACACAACACAATTCACTAGATATAGGAACACATCTTAGAAACCTTTAGGTACATCTGTAACAACTGCAACAATCTTCAAACACAAAACACTCTTCAACAGTCCAACTAGATTGTGCAGACACCCACAGTAGCTCTAGAACAAGTCTTCCAGAGCACCAAACCATGAGCGTGTTTTCTAGAAAATAGATAACACCAATATCAACCTTCTTCTAGATCTGCATGATTTGAGATAAACCACCAGAGGACTATAGAGCACAGACATCTCTCCTAGTCCAGAAACAAATAACTCTGCCAAAGTGGTTCACACACCGATGAACACAACTTCCATTCTCCATCAACCCAAAAGCTACAGCTTAGGATATATTATCCATTGAAGCCCATAAACAATACTAAAAATCCACACAGGCATATGATCAACACAAAAGAAATGTAGAGCACATTACTTGAGCACATTCAAAACACACACACAACTTTGTCTTCATTGTTTATTATGTTCTCAAAAGCACTTGATGTCAGCACACCTACAACATCATAAAGATAGCTCCATTTACTCTCAACATCTCTAAAATATCTCAACTATACATGTACCACCTGCAATCACTCTGAATTATGTTGACATCAATAACAACATTAATGAAAACACCAAACACATTCATACTTGCAAAATCTCCCCCTTTGTCAGTGATGGAAACACATGATGTGAAAAACCATCAAAGACAACATACACACTCTCCTACTTCTTCTTTCCTTTCTTTTTCAAATTAGACAACCTACACAATGTTTTTTCTCTCTCTTCTCCTTGCAAGATTTTCTCCCTTTAAGTTTTTTTCACATGACTCTCTCTCCCTTTTTGACATCAATGACAAAAGAAATTTTAGCATGAAACTTCTGCCATATAAAGCTATGATCACTCCCCTTAGGATTCCACCCACATCTCATATTGTAGAAATGATACTCTCTACTCCCCCAGAGGAGTAGACCTAAATCACCAGTCCAACCAAATGAATAATATGTAAATACACTGGACCGATGCACCTCCATGTGCACCTAGTTCAAAGAAGGAGGGGCAATAACCCCTAAATTCTCCCTGAGATACTCAAACTTATCCTTTGGAAGATCATTAGTAAATATATCTGCAATCTGATCCTTAGTAGACACATATTCAAGCCTGAATTCATTTTTTGGGTATGTGCACGATCATGATGGGCCAAAAAGTGGCGATATGTAAGTGGTATGATGGCCCATGTAGCTGGCGACTTTTTTGTTACCTAGAATTGATGAAACAAAAAGGGTTTTTAAAGGAGATTCTCACCTTTCCACCAATATAAATTATGCTTTACTTTGAATTTAATAAATAATTATTATTCATTTTTTATTTGAATTATGAGTAAAGTCTTGATTGATAGGCTGATTGAAAAATATCTATAGCTTTCAAACGGTATCACATTTTTTGAATTTGAAACATGCTTCACATACTATAGAATTAAAAAAAATGAATTTCATGAAGTTTTGACCAAGTTAAGGTGGTCAGACATACGAGTTTTTATATTTTTTAAAAGTAATAAAAAAATCATAATTAATTATTTACTTGGAAAAAATTACAAAAAAATATGCATCACACCTGGAAATGAGTCCTCTACTTATATCTAAAATCTTATAAAAAATATTATCATTTTATTGTGGTTAGGGTGGTCAAACAAACACCTACTTCTTATTTTTTCCCTAAAATTTAAGTACTACTACATTGAAATTTCAAATTTTTGCCAAATAGAGTTTTTTTAAATATAAACCTAGTAGTTTAGAAACTACATTCAATTTGCTACAGATTCTATCCTTACATATTTTTGGAATAATATAGATAACTTATTCAAATTTTTACGTCAAGTTGCCTAACTCTAATTTTCCAAATTTTCATCGCCACTTAAGGGCATGTTTTTTCGATGATCATCCTACACATACCCTTCCAATACCTTCTCCCTCAAGAAATAATATTTGATAGATATATGTTTTCTCCTAGAATGCATTATGAGATTCTTTGAAATGTTTATTGCACTTGTTTTATCACAAAAGATAGGGATAGGATCATCACACATCACACCTATATCCTTCAATGTTTGTTTCATCCAATGTACTTGTGTACAACAAGATGCAACAACAATATACTCAACTTCTATAGTGGACAAAGAAACTGAATCATATTTCTTGCTTAACCATGAAATCAATCTTCCTCCAAGAAAGAATGCACCACTACTTGTACTCTTTCGATCATCTACACAACCAGCCCAATTTGCATCAGTGTAGGCATTCAAAGTGAAATTAGTATCCTTAGCATACCATAGACCATAATCTAGAGTTCCCTTTAGATATATGAATATCCTCTTCATAGTTTTAACATCTGTTTCCTTAGGTTCTGCTTAAAATATGACAACCAAACATACTGCATGCATGATATCTGGTCTAGTAACAGTAAGATATAATATTCCACCAATCATAGATCTATACATGATCTAATAAAATTTAGGAGAATCATCATTCTTACTCAGTTTGCATCCGGTCACCATAGGGGTACAGACCGGTTTGGAATCATCCATTCCAAACATCTTCAACAATTATTTAACATACTTAGATTGTGAAATGAATATTCCCTTATAATTTTAATTCACTTGGAGTCCAAGAAATAAATTCGACTAACCAATCATAGACATATCAAACTCTTTTTGCATCTCCTCTGCAAATTTCTTACACATACCTTCATTTCCTCTAGAAATAATATCATCAAAATACACAACCACTATCAACATTTTGTTTCTTTCAACTTTGAAATAGAGATTGTTGTTTGTGAAGCCTTTTCTAAACCCTTGTTGTGTCAAATATTTGTCCAATCTTGCATACCATGCTTTGGGAGCCTATTTAAGTCCATATAGTGCCTTTTTAAACTTGCAAACCATGCCTGGCTTATTTGATAGCCAAAATCCTTCTAGTTGTTCCATGTACACCTCTTCTTTCAATTCTCCAATTAGGAATGCATACTTAACATCCATCTGGTACACTTTGAAATCTTTATGAGCATAAAATGCCAAAAAAATCCAAATGGCCTCCATTCTTGCCACTAAGGAAAATATCTCTTCAAAGTCAATTCCTTCAACTTGTGAATAACCTTTGCACACAAGTCTTAATTTATTTCTTACTACTTCACCATCTTCATTCAACTTATTCCTGAACACCCATTTCGTACCAATTAAATTCTTGTTTACTGGTGTAGGAACTAGTTCCCATGTCTGATTCTTCTCTATTTGCTGAAATTCTTCTTTCATTGCTCTAACTCAATTCTCATCTTTGCATGCTTCACTCACTATTTTAGGTTTTATCTTAAAAATTAAACACAAATTTACCTTAGTTGCTACCACTTTACTTCTTGTCTTTACACCTTCACTTTTATCTCCAATTATTTGTTCTTTCAGATGATTATTCTATACATACTTAGGAGTCTTAGGAGAAGGTTCTAGAGTCTCTTCTTCTTCACTCTATTCTTTATCTTCCTCATCCTCTTCTTGTACTTGTCGATAGATAGGTTCATCTAGTTCAACTTCACTTATTTTAGCTGGTCTATGCATATCTTCATCAACTTTTACATTTGCACTTTCAACTATCTTCCTCGTTCTTTTATTGAAGCATTTATATCCTTTGTTGTTAGTTGAGTATCCAAGGAAAATACCTTCATCACATCTTGCATCAAACTTTCCAAGATTCTCATCATCTCTTTAAATGTAACATCTCCTTCCAAACACCTTAAAGTAATTAATAGTAGGAGTCTTACCAGTCCATAGTTCATAAGGGGTCTTTGTGTTTTTGCCTTTGATCTGAACTCTATTAAGAATATAAACAGTAGTGTGAATTTCTTCTTTCCAATATACATCAGGAACATTTTCCTCTTTCATCACAGTCCTTGCAGCCTCTTGAATAGTTTGGTTCTTACTTTCCACAACTCCATTCTGCTGAGGAGTTCTAGAAGCACAAAAATGTCTCTTTATACCATGCACTTGACAAAATGCATTCAACTCACCAAATCTTAAAAATTTGATTTTTAGGTTCACTTCATTTTTAGGTTCACTTCATTCTCTACCCTTGCCTTGAACACTTTGAATCTATCATGAGCTTGAGATTTCTCCCTAAGAAAAGTAACCCATGTCATTCTAGAGTAATCACCAATCAAAATCATTAAATACTTATCACCATTAAGACTTCTTGTTCTTGTGGGACCATAGAGGTTTGTATGAATCAATTTGAACATTCTGGTAGCTGAATGTTCCCTTCCTTTAAAACTACATCTTGTTTGTTTTCCCAATTGGCAACTTCTGCAAACATCGGTAGGATTTTTGATTCTAGGAAAATTCCCAACAACTTCTCTTGAACTAATCTTGATCAGATTATCAAAGTTTACATTTCCCATCCTCCGATGCCACAACCAACTTTCATTGATTTGAGAAATAAAGCACTAACCATCACCACTCTTAAGCTCATAGATGTTTTTATATGTTCTTCCTGCAACCACCATAGTTTCATACCATTTTATGATCTCACAGGTGTTATCCTAAAACACAAGCTTGAATCATTTGCTACACATTTTTCCCACACTTAAAAGATTATTCCTTAAGCCCTTAACATAATAGAAATCATTAGTATTGTGTTTACCATCAAGACTAATTGTTCCTTTTCGAACAATCTTAGCACTAGAATCATCTCCAAACATAACTAATCCTCCATCATACTTTTCAAGTTTAGTGAAATTACTTTTGTGTCCGGTCATATGATTTGAACATCTACTATCAATTACCCAATATTCTTCATCCTATCTAGCATGAAAGGTAGTAACCAGAGTATTCCATCTCATCCTTCTTGTTCTCCAGATAAAATTCCCTTGCACATATTCCATGGTTAGTAGACACAGATTTATTCTCCATGGCTAAAAACAAGCATTCATCTTTATCATCCTCAAAATCAAACTCATCATTAGAAATTCCAATATCTTCTCTAACATAATAAAAGTTCTTGAACCTTCTATCCTTTTTATTATTATCTTTGTTCTTCTTATGTACATCTGTATTTGGAAATCTTGAAGCATAGTGGCCAATATTTCCACAACTAAAATATGTAAAAGGTAGCATACCTTTGTACTTACCGCTACCTTTCTTCAATTTCCTTGTAAATTTTTCTTCCAACTCTTTTAAACCATCACTATCCGGATCATCTTCTATCTTAATTTCTTTGAAGGATATTTCTTTTTCCTCCTTTTCTCTTCCAAACTTCCTCATCTCAAATGCACTAAAGTTGCCAAATAGTTTTTCTTTAGTAAATTTCTTTGGTTTATTTATTTCTTCAATAGCAAAGACCTTGTCACTATAATTATCCGGTAGGGTCATCAAGATCTTCTCTATTACATCTTCATCTGCCATAGTACCACCCATATTTTTGACTTCATTTGCTGCAATTTAAACTCTCTAAAAGTAGCTTGCAATGTCTTCACCTTCTTCCATTTTCAAGTTCTCATATATGTGCTTTGTTGTTAGCTTCTTTGAGAGTTTGAATATATCATTCCCTTCATAGATATCTTCCAAATTTTCCCATAATTCATAAGAAGTGCCTACATAAATAACTTATGTCCACACAGTCTTAGATAAGACACTAAAGATAGCATACCTTTCTTTTTCATTCTCCTCATAGGTAGAAATATCATCTGCAAAAGAAGGACCACTAGCCAGTTCAGTATATTCTGTCTCAACTTTCCAAGTCTTGAAACCAAGAGAGGTCAGGTAACCTCTCATCCACACTTTCCATTCACTATAGTCAGCTCCATCAAATATAAGGATTTTCAACTTGTGTGCCATCTAATCTACCTCAAGCAGTTAAGCTCTTCTTTGAGGAACTAAAGATCTTATACCAATTGTTGAAATGTACAGGACAACTGAGAGGGGGTGTGAATCAGTTATATCAAATTACTTTCACTTCTGACCTTAATCAATTCCACATTCACTTTAATCAGTTATTAAGTATAAACATGAAATGCAGATAATAGAAAGCAAATACTAGAGACACAAGATTTATGTGGAAAACCCAATAAGGTAAAAACCACGGTGAGGATTAACTCACAATATAATAGTAATGTAAAAACCGGATACAAATGCTCACTACTAGAGAGCTCACTTCCCATAAGGGACTCACTATTTAGATGCAAAGGCTCACTACCTACAAATAGGAATCACTATCCAGAAGGAGGCTCACTGCCTACAGATAATGAAATATAATAGAAAATCCACCACTATAGGTTTTACACATTCACAACTTTGATCAAAGAATTGTTGATACCATTAGCTCACTGCTTTCAAGAATCTAACACATTGAAGTAATACTATCTTGATTCGCAATTCAAAAAATCTGCTTTTCACACCTATATCAAAAACTTGTTCACTTCCAATTCACATCTTGACTTGCATTTATACCATCTTCATGTTGCAAGTATGGACATATTTGGTGGTGTTGTCATTAATGTCAACACAATTCGGGTCGATTGCAGATGATACTTGTATAGTGGAGATACTATATAAATGCTTAGAGTACATGGAGCTATATTTATAAAGTTGTAGTTGTGTTTTTTCCAGGTGCTCTTGAGAAAATTTAAGAAATAATGAAGGCAGTGTTAAGTCTGTGTTCTAAATATGCTCAAGTATTATGCTTTGCATTTTGTCTTTGTTGATCCTATGCCTATGCGGATCTATATTTGTGTTCATGAGATTCAAAGGATAATATATCCTAAGTTTTAGCTTCTGGATTGATGGAGAGTGAAAGATATGTTCACCAGTATGTGAACTAGTTTGATAGAACTATTTGTTTGTGGATTGGGAGAAATGTTTTGGCTCCACAATCTTCTGGTACCATGTTTCAGATCTTATAGATCTGGGAGATGATTCATACTAATTTTTTCTATGTTCTGACAATTGTACTTATGATTTGGCACTCCAGAAGACTTGTTGCAAAGCTCTTGTGTGTTGTTGGTTGGTTCGGTTGGACAGTTGAAATATATTCTATGTATGAATATTTTTGTAGTTGCTATGGATGTACTTGAAGGTTTCTTATAGATGCTAATTTTTTTGGTGAAGCATGTTGAGTGATCCACGTGTGATCATCTTGCTAGAGATGCACACACTTAAAAGATCATTGGTGTTTTCATTAGGTTTGGCCGACCTGAGGTCTACACGTTACATAAGAATTTTGCATCAAATTGAGTAAGTGTGTGATTGATCCAAGATGTTGTTTGGGTCCCAATTAAATGTGTAATTGGTCCTCTCTCATTCTTATCCATCATGGGAATGTGGAGTAGTCGACCTAATTTGAATTTGTAAATTGGAGAATGTTTAACTGACCTTGGAGAATGCTTCTAGGGTTGAAGATGGTATAAAATAAAATCAAGATGTTGCAAATTTTGAATCAAGCAAGTGAAGTGTGAGAACAAGTGTGGAAAGTAGAGTGCGTAAGAGAGAATCAAGGTAACAATACTTTAATGTGTTAGATTCATAAAAGTAGTGAGCTAATGATGTCTACAATCTTTTGATCAAGCTGCGAAAGTGTGGAACCTTTGTGGTGCATCTTTAATTATCTTTATTTTTTGTAGGTAGTCAACCTCCTTCTAGACAATGAGTCCTATTGTTGGCAATGAGCCATTTTATTTGGGCAATGATCCCTCTGGCAGTGAGCCTTTGTGTCCAGTATTGCATTATTACTATATTGTGAGCTAATCCTCATCGTGTTTTTTCCCTCATTGGGTTTTCCATGTAAATATGGTGTCTCTAGTGTTTGATTTATGTTATTTACATTTCATGTTTACACTTAATAATAGATTGGGCTAAAGTAGAATTGATTAAGGTTAGAAGTAAAGTCATTTGATGCAACTGATTCACCCCCCCTTCTTAGTTGTCTTGTGAATTTCAATAATTGGTGTCAGATCTCTAGTTCCTCGATGAAAAGCTTGACCACTTGAGGTAGATCAGAAGGCGCATAAGTTGCAAACCTCTATTTTTGATGGAGTTGATTATAGTGACTAGAAAGAACAAATGAGAGGTTATCTGGTTTCTCTTGGTTTCAAGACCTGAAAATCTGTGGAGACAAAGCATGTTGCACCATCCGTTGGTCCTTTCTATGCAGATGAGATTGTGGCTTATGAAGAGAATGAAAAGGCAAGGTATGCTATCTTCAATTCTCTACCTAAAATTGAAAGGAAAAAAGTTATTTCTTTAGGCACTACTTATGAAGTATGGGAAAAGTTGAAAGACATTGATGAAGGAAATGATAGAGTAAAGTTGTCAAGGAAGCTAATAGCTAAGCAAAAATTTGAGAACTTGAGAATGGAAGAGGGTGAAGATATTGCAAGCTATTATCAGAGAGTTGAACTTGTAGTGAATGAGATCAAGAATAAGGGTGGCACCATGTCATATGAAGATATAATTGAGAAGATCTTGATGACCCTACCGAAGAATTACAATGAAAAAGTCTCGGCTATTGAAGAATCATATGATCCAAAGACATTTAGTAAGGAGCACCTATTTGGTATCTTGGTTGCATTTGAGATGAGAAAATTTGCAAGAGATAAGAAGAAGACTAAAATAGCATTTAAAGCAATGAAGATAGGAGATGATGATGATGATTCAGAAGAATTGGAAGCAAAATTCATAAGGAAATTGAAGAAAGGTACTGGTAAATACAAAGGTATGTTTCCCTTTTAAGTGTTTCAGTTGTGGAAATATTGGTCATTATGCCTCAAGATGTCCTAATAGAGCTACACACAAGAAGAACAAGGATAATAATAATAATAATCATAGAGACAAGAAGGATAGGAAATTATTGTATTATGTTAAAGAAGATGCAAGAATTTTTTATGAGTATGACTTTGAGGAGGATAAAGATGAATGCTTATTTATATACCTAGAAACTAAAGTTGTATCTGCTAACCATGGAAGACATGCAAAGGAATCTGATCCAAAAAATAAGAAGGATGAGATGGAAGGCACTCTGGTGACTATTTTTCATGTTAGATGGGATGAATACTTTTGGGTAATTGATAGTGGGTGTTCAAATCATATGAATAGAGATAAGAGTAATTTCACTAAACTTGAAAAGTGTGATGGAGGAATAGATATATTTGGAGATGACTCTAGTTCTAAGATTGTTGGTAAAGGAACAATTAGTTTTGATGGAAAACATAGTACTAACAATGTCTATTATGTTGAGGGTTTAAGACATAATCTCTTAAGTGCTGGACAAATGTGTAGCAAAGGATTCAAGCTTGTGTTTCAGGATAAAACCTGTGAGATCAGAAAAGGATCCAAAACTATTGTAGCAGTAGGAAGATGAACTCATGGAAACATCTATCAGCTTAAGAGTGGTGATGGTCAGTTTTTTGTTTCATAGATTAATGAAATTTGGTTGTGGCACTGGAGGATGGTTCATGTGAATTTCAACAATTTGATCAAGATCAGTTCTAAGGAAGTTGTTAGAGATCTGCCTAGAATCACAAAGCCTTCAAATTCAATTTGCAGAAGTTGTCAGTTGGGAAAGTAAACAAGAAGCAGTTTTAAAGGAAAAGAACAATCATCTACCAAAATTTTGGAGTTGATTCATACAGACCTCTGTGGTCCTACAAGAATAGGAAGCCTTAATGGTGACAGGTATTTTATGCTCTTCATTGATGATTACCCTATGATGACATGGGTTACTTTTATTAGAGAGAAATCTCAAGCTCTTGATAGATTCAAGGTATTCAAGGCAAGAGTAGAGAATGAAGTAAACCTAAGAATTAAATGTTTAAGGTTTGATAGAGGTGGGGAATTCACTTTTTTTGAGTTTAATTAATTTTGTGAAGAACATGGTATAAATAAACATTATTTTAATCTTAGAACCCCTCAACAGAATGGAGTTGTGGAAAGGAATAACTAGATTGTTCAAGAGGATTCTAGAACGATGATGAAAGAAGAAAATGTTCCTGATATGTACTAGAGAGAAGCAATCCACACTACTATTTACATTCTTAACAGAGTTTAGATCAGAGGTAACAACACTAAGACTCCTTATGAGTTATGGACTAGTAAGACTCCTACTATTAAATACTTTAAAGTATTTGGAAGTAGATGTTACATTAAAAGAGATTATAAAAATCTTGGAAAGTTTGATGCTAGATTTGATGAAGGAATATTTCTTGGATATTCAAATAACAACAAGGCATATGTTGAAATGAACAAGACAATTGAGAGGGAGGGTGAATCAATTGTATCAAATAATTTACTAATTAACTTAATCAATTCCACTTTATCTTCAATCTGTTGTTAAGTGTGAACATGAAAATGTAGATAACAGAGACACAACACCAGAGACACCAGATTTACTTGGAAAACCCAATGAGGTAAAAACCACAGTGAGGATTAGCTCATAGTATAATAGTAAAGCAATACCAGATACAAAAGGCTCACTGCCAGAGGGCTCATTACCCAAATACAAAGGATCACTACCTAGATCAAGGGCTCACTACCTTAGGACTCATTGTCCAGAAAGAGAGGCTCACTGCCTACAAATTATACAAATAATTAGGCAATGATCCACCACTAGGATTTCCACACACTTCACAACTTGATCAAAAGATTATGAATACACTGAAGTACTGTTTCGATAGTTCGCTCTTCCACACTTTGCTTTTTGCACTTGTTTGCACACTCTTCTCTTTCTTAGATCGAATGATGGATGAATATTAAATTCGCTGCAACTTAACCTGTATTTATACCATCTTCAACCTCATGAACATTCTCCAAGGTTGGCTATACAATTTCATTTTACAAATTCAAACTAGGTCGACTACTCAACATTCCCGCAATGGATAAGAATGTGAGGGGACCAAATACATATTTAATTTAGGATCCAAACAACATCTTGGATCACACACATGCTATCTCAAATTGATTCAAAGGCATAATGTATCGTGTAAACACCAGGTTAGCCAAACCAAATGAAAACACCAATGATCTTTAAAGTACGTGCATCTTTAGAAAGATAAACACACAATAATTTCTCAACACACTTCACCAGTCATTTTATCATTTCTGATAACATCTCAAATACATCCGCATCAACTTCAACAAACTTCATTAGCAAAGAACACTTAACTAGTTCAACCAGGACAACCAACAAAAACACAGAGACAATAGAGTAGGTCCTCCGGAGTGCCAAACCATAAGAAATTTTTTCACAACACATATATAATCAGAAAGACTATAGAGCCAAAACATTTCTCCTGGTCAATAACTAGATAACTTCTAACAAACCAATTCACACACTGGTGAACATAACTTTTCCTATCCATCGAACCAGAAGCTGAAACTCAGAATATATAATCCATTTTAGCTTATGAACACACCAATAAATTCATATAGGCATTGGGTCAACATGGGAGAAATGTGGACCACAATAAAATAGCACACCCACAACACAACTTTCATTATTTCTCAAATTTTATCAAAAGCACTTAGCAAAAACCAACTTACTCAACCTGTACAGTGTTGACATCAATGACAACATTAATGACAACACCACCAAACACATCCATACTTGCAAAAATTTCCCCCTTTGTCATTGATGGCAACACGTGATGTGAAAGACCATCAAAGACAACATAAATGATCCTTAGAAGTGACAACCTGCCAAGCATAAAAGTTTCACATGATTCTCTCTCCCACATCCTACATGATTTTGATAAGTGATAACCTACCAAGCATAACATTTTCACATGATTCTCTCTCCCCCTTTGACATCAATGGAAAAGGAAATTATTTCCAAACAAAGCTCTATTCACTCCCCCTAAGGAGTCGATCTACATCACATACTACAACAATGCACTTCTCTACTGCCCCTGAGGAGTAGACCTCAATCATCAGTCCAAAAAAAAAAAAAGGTCTATGAATCCACTAGACTGATGCACCTCCATCTACACTTAGTTCAAAGAAGGAGGGAAAAAACTCATAACTTCCCCTTGAGATACTCAAAAGTATCCTTTGCAAGGGCTTTAGTGAATATGTTTGCGACTTGTTCTTTTGTAGGTACATACTCAAGTCTAACTTTCTTCCTTAATACCTTCTTCTTCAAGAATTGATACTTTATAGATATATGCTTTGTTCTAGAATGCATCACTGGATTCTTTGAAATGTTTATAGCACTTGTATTGTCACAATAGATAGAAGTAGGTTCATCAGTCACCACACCTATGTCCATCAAAGTCTGCTTCATCCAAAGTACCTATGTATAACAAGATGCTGCTGCAATATATTTAACTTTTGTAATGGATAAAGAAATTGAATCTTGTTTCTTGCTCAACCATGAAACTAATATTCCTCCAAGAAAGAATGCTCCTCCACTTGTACTCTTTTAGTCATCTACACATCCAACCCAGTCAACATCAGTGTAGGCATTCAAAGTGAAATCATTGTCCTTCAGATACCATAGCCCATAGTTTGGAGTTCCTTTAAGATATCTGAATGTCCTCTTCACAAATTTAACATGTGCTTCCTTTGGTTCTACTTGAAATATTGAAACTAAACATACTGCATGCATATTGTATGATCTAGTAGCAGTAAGATACAAAATTCCACCAATCATGGAACTGTACATGCTCGAATCAACTTTAGAAGATTCATCATCCTTAATTAACTTGCATCCAATTACCATAGGGGTACACACCAGTTTAGAGTCACCCATCCCAAACTTCTTTAACAATTCCTTAGGATACTTAGATTGTGAAATGAATATCCCTTTATCAGTTTGATTAACTTGAGGTCCATGGAAGAAATTCAGCTCACCAATCATAGACATTTCAAACTCTTTTTGCATCTCTTCAGTAAACATCTTGCACATACCTTCATTTCCACCAAATATAATGTCATCAACATATACTACAACTATTAGTATCTTGTCTTTCTCAACCTTGAAGTAAAGATTGTTTTCTATAGACCCTTTGTTGAATCCTTGCTTAGTCAAGTATCTATCCAATCTTGCATACAAAGCTCTAAGAGCTTGCTTCAGACCATATAATTATTTCTTTAACTTACAAACCATGTCCAATTTATCTGATAGCGAAAAACCTTCTGATTTCTCCATATACAATTTTTCTTCCAGTTCTCCATTCAAAAATACAGATTTGACATCCATCTAATATACTTTGAAGTCTTTATGAGCTAAAAATTCCAAGAACATTTGAATGGATTCCATTCTTGCTATAGGTGCAAAATTTTCTTCAAAATATATTTGTTCAACCTATGAATATCCTTTACATACAAGTCTTTCTTTATTCCTTACTACTTTGCCATATTCATTCAATTCATTTCTGAATACCCATTTTGAACCAATTAAATTCTTTTTTGAAGGTCTAGGGACTACTTCCCATGTCTCATTCTTCTCTATCTTTTGTAGTTCCTCTTTCATTGCTCTAAACAAGCTTTCATCATCATATGCTTCATTCACAATATTAGGTTCTATCTTAGAAAGCAGACAGAAGTTTACGTCAACCACTTTGATTCTTGTCTTCACTCTGTCACTTTTGTCTACAATTATCTGGTCCTTCAGATGATTTTTCTAAACATAATTAGGAGTCTTGGGTGCAGGTTCTGGATTCTCTTCTTCTTCTTCACTTTGTTCTTTCTCTTCCTTTTCTTCTTCTTGTATTTGCACAAAGATAGGCACATCAGGTTTGACTTCAATTATTTCCACCAGTCTATACATAGATTCATCAACCTTCACATTAATACTTTCAATGATTTTCTTCAGTCTCTTATTAAAACATTTGTAAGCCTTACTGTTATTTGAATATCCAAGAAAAATTCCTTCATCACATCTAGCTTCAAATTTTCCAAGATTTTCTTCATCTCTCCTAATGTAACATCTACTACCAAATATGTTAAAGTATTTTATAGTAGGATTCTTACTAGTCCATAACTCATAAGGAGTCTTAGTGTTGTTACTTCTAACTTGAATTATGTTAAGAATGTAAATAACAGTGTGAATGGATTCTCTCCAATACATATCAGGAACATTTTCTTCTTTCATCATAGTGCTGGCAGCCTCTTGCACAATTTGGTTCTTCCTTTCTACAACTCCATTCTGTTGTGGGGTTGTAGGAGCTGAATAATGTCTATTTATACCATGTTCTTCATAGAATGCAATGAACTCACCGGATGTAAACTCTCCACCTCTATTAGATCTCAAACATTTTATTCTCAGGTTTACATCATTTTCTACTCTTGCCTTAAATACCTTGAATCTTTCAAGAGCTTGAGACTTTTCTCTAAGAAATTTAACTCATGTCATCCTAGAGTAATCATCAATTAAAAGCATAAATTACTTGTTACCATTCAAGATTCTTGTTCTTGTAGGACCACAAAGGTCTATATGGATTAATTCTAGCATTCTGAAAGATGATTAATCCTTTGCTTTAAAACTATTGCTTGTCTGTTTTCCCATCTGAAAAATTCTATAGATTAAATTTGAAGGCTTTAGGATTCTAGGAAGATCTCTCACAACATCTCTAGAATTGATCCTAGCCAAATTATCAAAATTCAGATGTCCCATTCCTCTGATGCTAGAGCCAACTCTCACTAATCTGGGAAATAAAACATTGACCATCGCCACCTTTGAGTTGATATATGTTTCCATGAGTTCTTCCAGTTGCAACCATAGTTTCAGATCCTTTTCTAATCTCACAAGTTTTATCTTGAAATACAAGCTTAAAACCTTTGTTGCACATTTTTCCAACACGTAAAAGATTATGCCTTAAACCCTTTACATAATAGACATCATCAGTGTTACGTTTTCCATCAAAGCTAATTGTTCCTTTACCAACAATTTTAGCACCAAAATAATCTCTAAACATGACTATACCTCCATCATACTTCTCAAGTTTAGTGAACTTACTCTTATCTCCTGTCATATGATTTGAACATCTGTTATCAATTATCCAAAATTCTTCATCTTGTCTGGCATGAAAATAAGTTACTAGAGTACATTTTGATTTATGCATCTTACACTTTGGACTAGTTTCTTTTGCAAATTTATTTTCCAAGGCTAGAAACACACATTCATCTTTATCTTCCTCAAGGTCCGATTCATCATCAAAAATTCCTGCAGCTTCCTTAATATAATATAACTTTTTGAACTTCCTATCCTTCTCATGCTTTTAATTATTGTTATTATCCTTATTATTATTTTGTGTAGCTCTATTAGGACATCTTGATGCATAATGACCAATATTTCCATAATTGAAACACTTAAAATGCAATTTACCTTTATATTTACCACTACCTTTCTTCAATCTCCTTGTGAAATTTGCTTCCAAATCTTCTGCATCATCATCATCATCATCATCTTCTATATTCATGGCTTTAAAGGCTAATTCAGTCTTCTACTTATCTCTTGAAAATTTTCTCATTTCAAATGCAGTCAAGACACCAAATAGTTGTTCCTTAGTGAATATCTTTGGATCATACCATTCTTCAATTGTAGATACTTTGTCACTGTAATTATCTGTTAAGGTCATCAAGATATTATCAATTATTCTTCATCCTTCATGGTACCTCCTTTATTCTTGATTTCAGTTTCTATAGTTTCAACTCTCTAATAATAGCTTGCAATGTCTTCTCCATCTTCCATTCATAGATTCTCAAATTTTCACTTAGTAGTTTTTTTCCTTGACAAATTTCTCATTTCCTTCATAAATGTCTTTCAATTATGTCAAAATTTCATTTGCAGTAGCTAAAGAAATAACTTTTGATCTTTCAATTTTAGATAAAGAACTAAAGATAGAAAACCTTTCTCTTGCATTTTCTTCAAAAGTTGCAACCTCATCAGTAGAGGAAGGTCTGGCTGCTAGAATCACATACTTTGTCTCCACAACTTTCCAGGTGTTAAAACTGAGTGAAATCAGATAAATTATCATTTGCACTTTCCAGTCACTGTAATTAGCTCCATCAAACATAGGAAGTTGCAACTTGTGTTCCATCTGATCTACCTCAAGTGGTTAATATTTTCACCAAGGAACTGGAGCTCTGATACCAATTGTTGAAATGCACAAGACAACTAAGAGGGGGTGAATCAGTTGTATCAAATTCTTTACTTCTTAACTTAATCAATTCCACTTTATCTTCAATATGTTATTAGGTGTGAACATGAAAATGTAGATAACAGATACACAACACCAAAGATACTAGATTTATATGAAAAACCCAATGAGGAAAAAACCACAGTGAGGATCAACTCATAGTACAGTAGTAATGCAATATCGGATATAAAAGGATCACTACCCAAATACAAAGGCTCACTACCTAGATCAAGGGCTAACTTCCTTAGGAATCATTGTCCAAAAAGAGAGGCTCACTACTTACAAATAATACAAAGAATTAGCTAATGATGCACCACTAGGAGTTCCACACACTTCACAACTTGATCAGAAGATTATGAATACAATGAAGTACTGTTGCAATAGTTCCCTCTTCCACACTTTGTTTTTCACACTTGTTTTGTACACTCTTCTATTGATCCGAACGAATGATGGATGGATATGAAATTTGCTACAACTTAACTTGTATTTATACCATCTTCAACCTTAGGAATATTATCAAAGTTCGGATATACAATTTCATTTTACAAATTCAAACTATGTCGGCTACTCAACATTCTCGCGGTGGATAAGAATGTGAGGGTACCGAATACATATTTAATTTAGGACCTAAACAACATCTTGGATCACACACATGATTTCTCAAATTGATACAAAGGCATAATGTACTGTGTAAATACTAGGCTAGCCAAACCTAATGAAAACACCAATGATCTTTGAAGTGCACGCATCTTTAGCAAGATAAAAACACATGGATTGCTCAACATGCTTCACCAGTCATTTTATCATTTATGAGAACATCTCAGATACATCTGCATCAAATTCAACAAACTTCATTTATAGAGAACACTTCACTAGTTCAACCGAGACAACCAACAAAAACACATACTCGAGAGTAGGTCTTTCAAAGTACCAAACCACAAGAAATTTTGTCAGAACATAGAAATAATAAAAACCTTTATTCTCCCAGATCCACAAGATTTGAGGCCAAATATCATAAGATTGTGGAGCCAAAACATTTATCCCAGTCAATAAACAAATAACTTCTAACAAACCATTTCACACACTAGTGAACATAACTTTTCCTCTCCATCAAACCAAAAAGTGAAACTCAAAATATATATATAATCCATTTTAGCTTATGAACACACCTATAAATTTGTATAAGCATTGGGTCAACACAAGAGAATTGCAGACCATAATATCAGAGCATGCCCACAATACAACTTTTGTTATTTCTCAAATTTTCTCAAAAGAACTTGGAAAAAACCAACTTAATCAACCTATACAGTGTTCACATTAATGAAAACATTAATGAAAACACCACAAAAAACATCCATACTTGTAACAACATATAGATGCTTTAATAAATGACTGAGGAAAATAATTGAAAGTGTTAATGTAAAAGTATATGAAGTTATGTATAGACGAGTAGGAATAAGTGAAGTTGAACCAGATGATCCTATCTGTGCACAAGTGCAAGAAGAAGAAGAAGAAAAGGAAGAGAAAGAAAAAGTGATGAAGAGGAGATTCTGGAACCTGCACCTAAGAATCCTAAATATGTACAAAGGAACGGATAATTGGAGACATTAGTGAAGGTGTAAAGACAAGAAGCAAAGTGGTTGAGGTAAACCTGTGTTTACTTGCTAAGATAGAACCTAAGACTACAAGTGAAGCATGTAATGATGAGATTGGGTTAGAGCAATGAAAGATGAACTATAGTAGATAGAGAAGAATGAGACATGGGAAATAGTCCCTAGACCTATAAACAAGAATGTAATTGGTTTAAAATGGGTATTCAAGAATAAGCTGAATGAAGATGGTGAAGTGGTAAGGAATAAAGCAAGACTTGTATGAAAAGGCTATTCACAGGTTGAAAGAATATATTTTGAAGAGAAATTTGCACCAGTAGAAAGAATGGAGGCCATTTGAATTTTCTTGGTATTTTTACCTCATAAAGACTTCAAAGTGTACCATATGGATGTCAAGTCAGCATTTTTGAATAGAGAATTGGAAGATGAAGTATATATGCAGCAACCGAAATGTTCTCAACTGTCAGACAAACTAGACATGGTTTACAAGTTGAAAAAGGAACTATATGGACTTAAATAGGCTCCTAGATCCTAGCATGCAATGTTGGATAG
>CM021110.1:198730012-198758811 GCA_007115665.2 Sequoiadendron giganteum | reverse complement strand
AGAAATATCCACACCATACACTCAATGAAGAATCATAGAAGTTGCTTTCTTGAGAGAAATTAATGATAGTTCCATAGATGTCTTGGACCTGATGGGAGGAGAAGATATCACCCAAGTTCCTTGGGAGTATATCAAGAAGACATGTGAGAACTATTCTAGGAAAACTTCAAAGAAAAGGAGAGCTTACCAATCCTCTATGGGTAATTCATCTACTAGTAAAGTTTCAAGGATGGAGATTACTCGCTTACTGAAAAACTTCAAGCAAGACATATTAAACAATATGGATACTCAGCTAGATTCACTTCAGGCCAAAAAGAAGCAAGAGGAGGAAGAGGCAATGTTGACAGAATATTGCCCTCATTGTAGACAAAAGAAGGACTACAGATGCAAGATGATAGCTAAAATTGATAGCAGCCAGATGGCACCCGAGTTCAAACCAATCCAGGATGAAGATGATAAAGTATACTATATTGCACAAAGGAGGGCATGGGCTCCAAGACAGGGTATCCCACCAGACCCACTATCTTTTTCTGGGCCATATTTCAATTCTTATTCATCTAGTAATCAATGCAAATCCTCATATTCATCCAACTATGGAGGATATCCACCATAGCCTTGGATTAAATCTCAAAATTCTTGGCCCAATCACCAAAACTCTCCACCCCAATAGCAGAAACCTCAAGGGAATTGGCAGTAGTTTCAAAGAAATTGGAAGCCACCTCCAAGAAACTGGAAACAAACATCTCAATGGAGGGGAGAACGATGATGGCCAAACTAGAAAATCAATTACATGCAACCACCTTCTCTGCCCCAAAAACCAAATATAATTCCTCCTCGTACCAATTCAAGTTCAAATGCACCTAAATCTACTCAACTACCAGCCCAACCCACACCTAAACTAAATAATAAACCACAAAAATAGTCTATATACTCTACTCATCCAAATAAATTCCTTGGATATGTTGTGAGTGTAAGTGACATCCATTTGCATTCAGGAACTACTTTTCCAGCTCCTTCCACACCCATTATCACTGAGCTTCATGTGGAATATGAGGAACCTCTGAATGTCCCCATTCAACCTTGTGCACCTAAAAATCCTGAACCTATCCTAGCCAAGCAGACTGAACCTGAACCACCATTTCCCCAAAGGTTGGAAATTTTGAAACAAAAGGAAGAAAAGAAGGACACAACCTTTGACATTCTAGATCAGTTGAAGCATATATGTGTACAAATACCTCTATTTCAGGCCATAAAATATGTTCCCATATATTGCAAAGCAATCAAGGAAGCATGCCTTAAGAATCTAGGCAAGAAGAAGAAAGACCCCACTACACCTCATGTGGTGGGATAGCTTGCTGACATCATGCTTGGGAAAGTGACTGTTCCCAATTATAATAACCCAAGGAGTCATGTGGTAGGAGTTGTTATAAATGGGATGCAAATAAAGAATGCTCTGATTGATTTGGGAGCAACAATAAATATAATGACCAATGACATCCTACAACAACAAAATATTGTAAGCATGGGACCTTCTCCTATTGTCCTATAGCTTGTTGATAGTTCTAATAATAAGCCCGATGGATAGTGTAAGATCTAGTGGTAACTCTAGAATCTTGGGAGTACCCAACAGATTTTATGATTCTTTCTCCTAAAGCCACACTAGGCGAGTACCTCATTATTCCTGGAAGACCATGGTTAACAACAACATATGCTTATATTGGATGCCAAATATGATACATGACCATTTTTAATGGAAAGAGTACCAAAAATCTTGTTCTTTACCCTCTCGCTCAACCATCCCATGATAAGGATGATCCAATATAGCCCCATGTTGGTAAAGAGCTCGGGGAAATTAATTTTGTGGCACAACTTATGATGTTCAACACAAGTCCTTTCCTGTAGCTTCAAGATGAAGATGAAGTATTTTCCAACATAATTCAGAACCATTATGAGGTAGAGGAAGCATCATCCTCTCATGTATCTAATTCTACTGATACAATGAAGACACTCCTACACACTCATCCTACAATCGCTCTTCCTGCAGCCGCTTGTCCTATAAGCGTTCTTCCTGCAACCGATCTTCCTAAAACAATAGTTATGTTTCATGCATTCTTGCCACATGAACTCAAGGTACCAAGCATTAGTGAAGCATCTGTGGTTGAGTTAACTACACAAGTGCGAGTGTCAAAAGAGAAATATACAACTATCAATAGTAAATTGAGTGAAAAACAACAATTATCATTGGAAAATTTACTTAGGGCCCACTATTATATATTTTCATGGGACTATCATGATATGAAGGGATTGGACCCTAAACTTTGCACTCATAAGATATACATAAGAGATGATTGTACACTAGTGAGGCAACCACAAAGAAGAATTAACCCTACATTGAGAGAAATAGTAAAAAAGGAACTGCAAAAATTACTAGATGTAGGATTTATCTACCCCATTTCAGATAGCCAATGGGTGACCCCATTGATGATTGTGCCCAAAAAATGAGGGAAGTGGCAAGTTTGTATTGATTACAAATAACTTAACTCTACCACCAGAAGGACCGTTTTCCCTTACCATTCATAGATCAAGTTCTGGACTCACTTGAAGGAAAGCAATAGTTTTATTTTCTTGATGAATTTAGTGGCTATAACCAAATCTAAATTGTACTAGAGGACCAAGAGAAGACCACCTTTACCTATCCATGGGGAACCTATGCCTAATCAGTACTTCCATTTGGCTTATGCAATGTACTTGCAACTTTTTAAAGGGCAGTCATTAGCATATTTTCAGACATCTCTCATGATTGCATGCAAATTTATATGGATGATTTCAATGAAGCATTGGAAAATATTAAGAGAGTCCTATAGATATTTGAAGACCACAATCTATCCTTAAATAGTGAAAAGTGCTTCATGATGATGCAGGAAGGTGTAGTTCTTGGCCACTACATCTCTCACCAAGGAATTCGAGTATATCCTGCAAAGATTGAGGTAATTACTAATCAGCCTATCCTCGCAAAACAAAAATATGTTAGGAGTTTCTTAGGACATGCAGGTTATTATAGGAGGTTCATCAAAGACTTCAAAAAAATGGTAGCACCATTGTATACTCTCCTTGTTGGAAGTTGAGGTTGTGTTGCTAATATGTGGTTTTCATTGATGTCAAAACTATTAGCACTGATTATCCTGAAGACTGTATATGTCGAGGAGATTGAGAAAATTGCAATAAATATATTGTAGGTAGATAGTGAAGCTGAGAAGGTTAGAGTGATGGAAATTTATGTATGTTGATGGTCTAAAGGCACGAACTAAAGGGTTTGTTTTGAGCCTATCTAGTATGTTGTCCAGAAGTTTCAATGGTATGCATCAAGATTGAAGAAATTAATAAAGTGTTGTGTTTCTACAGTCAATCTATCACTATAACAAGCATTTATGAGAAGAAGAGAATGTAATTCTAGTGAATTGAATTCTTGTGTATGTTCCTAAGATGTTAAGTGATGTTTCTAGATCATGCTCTATCAGTTTGGTATGTTTGCATTGATCGACATGTTTGTGATTGAAGATTTTTCCTTGTGTGTTTAAGTTTTTCATGTTCTTGCCCGACATGATGGTGGTAGTGTGTAGCGGATCCTTAAGGATTAATATTTTATTGTTTGGCATATTTGAGGATGTTGATTTAGGTGCTCACTATGTTGTGACTGACTTAGGTTAGTGCACATCAACATTTATTCATGTATTGAGGCCAATAGTTTGTAATTCATTCATTATTTTGTGGCCGATAGAGTAGTTGATGAAAATCCATGTAGCGGATATATAAGAATGATTGTTTCTGCATTTTGAAGTATGAGAGTGTGTATGTCTATATGTGTATGCAAAGATATGTGTGAATAAATATCATATCATCCAAATGCAAAGCAGATTGTGAATAAGGTTGAGTGAAGTATATTTGTGCCTAACTAAAACTATAATCAGGCTTATGAAGAAGCTAATTCCTTAGTTCATATTTTTCAGATCGATTAATTTTATTATCTTATATAAGGTATTGAGATTTCCCTTTGATAAGTGAGCTCTAGGAAGTGTGCTTGAATACAAGTGAATTCTTTATTCATTCTTCATTACACTTAACCGGGTATAATCTTGTGGACTAACATCCATCATTGTTTTCCCCTAATAGGGTTTCCACGTATAAAAATCTTGGTGTTCATGTGTTTCTGATGTGATGTTGATTTATTCTTGCACTGTTAATTATCATATCTGGGACTAAAGGTTGATTAAGTTTGAATAGGTTTAATTTTTGCAAAAACTGATTCACCCCCATCTTTGTTGTCTATCATTGTTTTACCAACAATTGGTATTAGAGCTAGTTCCTCTAAAGAATTCTAATAGCTTGAGGTGATCTGAGATGGCATCATACAAGAAGGATAGTCCTAGATTCGATGGTACAAATGACTCTCTATGGAGAGTCATAATGGAGTGTCATTTGAAGTGCAATGGTGAGCCTTTTTGGAAGATAACAAAGAATGCATATAGTATTCCTCATAATGGTCCCTCCTCTGTTGATGAGATAAACAAAGCAAAAACTAATACCAGGGCTATAGAAGCATTGTTGAGTGATTTGATAGATATAGAGATGACTAATGTAATAGTTCTAAAGACTGCACATGAGATCTGGAAAAAGTTGGAAACATTGTATGAAGGAGATGCACTAGTAAAGGTTGCTAAGCTACAAAGTCTGAAAGGCAAGTGAGAACATGAAGATGAGTGAAGATGAAAACATCTTTTCTTTTGCATGAAATATAAATGAACTAGTGATGGACATTAGATGTTCCGATGGAGTTGATGAGAGCCAATCATGTTCCATTTTATGTTATATTTCAGCCTATTTCCTATACCTTCATACCCATTCTGACGTTCCATTTTCATTCCATATCTTACCATTTTACCATTTTACGTTGCATATGATTAAATATATATATAAGTGGTATTTAATATAGTTTTTTGGATAAAAAATGGAAATTAATTATGGATTATCTTTACTAATAAGAATTGTGATTTTAAACCTTGGAAAATATATCTTGCAGCATGCAGATTTGCTACCATTAGCATACAAACTTCCTGTCACGTTCTTGACAGGAACCTGCACAGCAACAAATAATTTTATTTTAATAACTATTTATTGTGCTACTCTTATAGCATGAAATAGAATATATTATTTGTTGTTGTAACTAATAAAATTATGATGGACGAAGGAAAAACAAATGGCTATTTTGGTGGCACAACAAATTCATATTTTTATGGCACAACTAAATCCTATTTTGATGGCACAACAAAATCCTATTTTTATGGCACAACAAATTCCTATTTTTATGGCTTTTTTTATTCCAACCCACAAGCCATAAATAGTGCCATAAAAGAGGACAAGAGAATAGGAGAAAATAGTGCCATAAAAGAGGACAAAAGAATAGGAGGAAATGCACAAAATAGGTTGACACAAAAATATGATTGGTGGTGTAGAAAAGCATATGCATACTATTAGAAAAATAATGCAACAAATTTACACGTAGAAATAAGAGGAAGAGTGAAACAACTTGTAATTTGTTTCACGCCTTATAAGGCAATGTAATAAGCTATAAAGGGGGTGAATTAGCATTTTAGAAGAGGCATATAGAATTTTGCAGCAAAGACTTTGTATCAAATTATTGATGAATAAAATAATATTTCACATGATGAAGATAACAACGTAAAAAGGATCTCATCCCATCTCACCTGCAAACCACAGAGCAAGGGCCCACTCCTTGGTGAAGCATGGTGACATTTATTTATTTTTACTGTTAATATTTTTGTGTGTTATTTATTTTCATTTGATTTATTTTCAACAACTTTAGAATTGTAGTAGTTGTGTGATTTAAATTCCAGCATCTTTATTATAGTTTGGTATGATAAACGACATCATATTTTAAGTTTTATTTGTAATATATTATTGAGATTCAAATTTAGTAGGTATGTTTCTCTTTTTATTAATAAACTATTGTTGTAATAGCTCATGTTGCAGGAAGTGATAGTTCCGAGCACAATTATGATAGGAAGACAGACAAGAATTAAATCAGATTTTTACTTAGGGAATTCACATGTGTTTTAGCTGCATTCATTCTCCCTTAATTCACTGCTTTCCTCCCTTCAGGTATATTGCCACAAAACTTCTCACAAGCTACGATCCCATTAATTTAGTTTGTATATTGCCACAACACTACTTTTGTTTTAAATCATAATAGATGCATTGTTTTAGTTTGTAGATAGATCTTAAAGAACCATTTATATATTATTACCATTTGTTGTGATTAAATTGAAAGGTAAGAAAATAAATTTTAAAGAAACAACACAAAAACATAAAAATGTTGCATTTTCAAGGTAGTTCAAATACATCAATTTTCAAAGAAAAATACTTCAAAAATGAATAAAATTGGTGGGGAAATCATGTTAACACAAGGTGATGTTTTTATGACCCCCTTTACCTAAAGAATGCAACTTAGAATATATTGATCTTTCACCACCATTGTCACATGCATCTACTAATATTATTCCTATAGATGAACAAGAACATATCATTGAAGAATTTTTAGGACAATGGGTTTTTGAAAATGAATCATTTAATGAAGATTTGACCACTTTTTGTTCTCTTTGTTGCAAGGAAGAAGATAAGTGCACATTCCAAGTTTTTCAAGAGGACATGGTGAAGGAGATAGATGATATAAGTGAGCCTAGACAAAACAAAGGTGAAAGTGAACAATTATTCTTTGTAACTCAAGGACAAGTTCACACATCAAATTGGGAAGGTAGAGGTATGCATAATGATTTTGAGATGTCTTATAATTCTATTGGATTTAAAAAGAAATATGTTTCTTCACAAAATATTTCCCTATCTAGTATGTATGGTGAATGGTAAAAATTACCATACTACAAAGAATGGCATAATAAATTCTCACAACAACCATGCCCATCTCACATAGTACCATCTCTACCATATCCATCTTATATATTACCATCTTTACCATCTACTCTATATACCACACAACTTTTACCATTGTCACTATCCCACCCACCATCCACCCCTACATATCCACCATGGGAAATTGTAATTCATAATAACTTACTATTATCTAATAAGGTGGTTGTAATTGAATATAATATTATAAATTCATGGATCCCTTTACATTTTGGTATTGTGCTTGAAATTGGTTGTTTGAAATATATTGATGTAATTACGGGATATGATTGGTATTTTCTTGAATTAGAAGAATAATATGATCAATTAAATGATATGCAACATAGTTCTTCTTATTTACACAATCAATCACAAACTTTAAAATGCATCCACACACATGAGGGAAAATTTCAACATGAGTTTAATTTTATTCTGGAACTCATAAATGTATGTGTTGAAATTAATCATCAAATAAGAAATGGTGAACTATTGGATTTAATAATTCAATATTTGTGTGAGATACATAATGAAATCCTCCAAGATGTATCATTTATAAATATAATCAAACATCTCGATCTTGGGAGGCCTATGGTAAAACTATGTATTCCTCACACACTTATTGATCTAGGTCCAATAATTTATCTTATGATTAAGAAGAACTAGAAGGGTTTGCATGCATTAATGACCATACAAAACATGCTACAAATGAATGATAATTCATTAAGGATCAATGCATTATTAAATATACCACTATATTCTTTGGTTTTTCCTAATACCCTCATGACTTTACAATGTGAAATTAAGTTGGGAGGATCCATATAATTTTGGAAGTCAATGGTGACTGTTCATTAACAAGAATCAAGGTTTTAATATATATATATTTTTGTCATTCTTGATTCTTCGGGTTATCTTGGAATGACCATTCATTAGAAAAGTTCAAGGTGTTATTTATTCCCTAGATTATACTAATGCCCTCCTGATTTTGCAATAAGCAATTAAATTGGGGGGAAATCCATTGAATTTTTTAAATCTTTGGTTGTTTTTTTATCATGTCTTAATTAATTGTTTCATTGGTGCTTGTACTAAAACCACATGTGAGATTTGGACCAAGCAAAGGTATGGATTCTTGTGTTGATTGGAATTTCATTTATATTATGTTTACACAAGAATTGATTGTTATTCATCCATTTTATTGTTAAAAATCTATTCATAGATATAACTTTACCATTCATTTTCTAATCAATAAATCGATTAAAATGGTGAAGTTATTAAATGGATGATATCATATTACTATACTTGATATGCTTGGTCTTTGAGAAATATGGTTGCAAGTTTCTTATGGTGGTTACCCAACACTTTTGCACCAATACCAATTGATGATGCTTCTATGCATGAGCATTGAATGACATACTTTTTTGTCTTGCTGGTCATGCTGGCTACATGGAGGTCACCAGGTTTTCTTTCCACTTCACTATTGGATCTCACAAGAGGATCTTGAGCAAAGCACTCAAATTCATGCAGACATAAATTCTCATTTTCACCATCCTTGATGCTAGACCATATGGAGGAAAATATGCAACTTGGTGTAACCATGAATCTTCCAGTACCATGTTTTTGGTTAATTCTTCACAAGCCTCACATTTAGACACAATTTGAAGACATGCAGAGGATATATAAAGGAGTTTGAACATCATCTAATGTCGATCACTGTATTTCATCATGCAGATTAATTCTTCATCTCATCTCAAGCTATATGGATATATTGAGATACTCCATTGGTCTATAAATACAAGCCTTGTTCTTGGAGGGTTGCTTCTATTGAAGTAATCCTTTTAACTTAGCGGTTGGGCATATATTCCAAAGTTCTATGGTAAGCTTTCGGATATGGTGGCATGAGCTAAATAAAATCCAGATCATTTGTAGCAGTGGTGTTATGAGCTTGTTGAACACATAGAGATAAGTATTCACTTACCCAAAGTTGTATGGATACACTGGACTAGTTGAGAGCCTAGAACTAATCTTCACTACACTCCCTTCTCTATGGTAAGGAAGTTGCCTTTTCATACAACTTTGGAAATAGTTATGGATATCTCTCATACTCAGAAGGACAAGATAACATAGCTTCATGAGAATTTCATATGATTTGTTTCCAATTGGTCATCATAGAGCTGTGTCTTCCAAAGATCATGGCCATTGTGAATACTTCTTTCAACCAAGTAAGTGGGTATTTATTTTGAAGTTTTATAGGTAGATTTCTGACATGTGCAACAAGGGTGCTATGGACTATGCATGGTCAATCTTGATAAGGCATCTTTTGGCATTGGTCATCATTTCAAGCTTTGCCTCATGTAACCAATTTCAGTGGTGACTTTTTGTGGGGTCATAGAAGGAGCTTTGGTTTTTGATGGTGTCACTTGAAAATCCATAGGGTTCCTTCTCTTTGGTCATTATATGCAGGTTATCTAAAAAATGGAAAAGTGAAAAAAATGGAAAAATGGAAAAAATGAAAAAAAATGAAAAAAATAAAATTCTAATAATGAAAACCTTCGGCCATTGTTAGACAACTACAATTTGAAAACTAGTTTTTGGCGGATTGTAGTTGAATAAAATTCTTAGTGGTGAAAACTGTTTTCACAACGCCACTAAGAGGTGAGTGCTTGAAAACTGGCTTGTCAGCGGTCACTTGTCATTATCAAAATCGAAAAATGAAAAAAATGGAAAAAGTGGAAAAAAAAGAAAGAAAGAAAAAAAAATAGAAAAAATTGCAATAATTTTTGGGCTAATCAGTTTGCAGGTATACTCTATTTCTTCTGTGGTTGTCTAAGTACCTCCTAGCATCTCCTATTGTTCGCTTGTGTAAATGTACTCTTATTTGTAGTGGTCCACTTCACTTTGATCACTTTCCGAAAGAGTTACATTTTCAGTTGAGGTGTTAGAATATATGAAGAGAGAATTCAGGATACCATCAGTATGCTCCCCACATAATTCCTTCTGATGCAGATCTTTTGTGTGTGGTATAGATGCCATCTTTCTCATAGTTTTTAGTTCCTTCCTTGTTGGACATTCACTGTTGCAGAGTTACATTAGGTACCAGACCTTGGCATACATGGAAATGCGAATTGGTAAAATGATCAATTTTATTTTTCATTATTTTATCTCTTAAATTTATTAATATTTCTTATTATATTAATCATATATGCAGCATCCATGCCTATCCTCTCCTTGTTTCCTGAGGATGGTCAACCCTTTAAGTTGGGGGGAGGTCTACCATCTTTTGACCTATTATTTTCCATTATCCTTATTTTATAGTTTCCATTATTCGACCTTGTAAAATCATTTTATATTACTTATCATTTCATCCTTCATTTCACTGTTCATTTTACCTATCATTTCATCCAATTCAGATAGCTCATAATTGTCAAGATAAATTTTTCATGACCTTCCTATATATAGCATTTCAAAATGATGCTATGAGAAATGACAAGAAAAACAAAGAAAAAGAAAAAAGAAAATTTTAAAAAACAAAGCAATAAAGCTTGTGATGAGAAGCTAAGAAAAATAAAGGGCATTGTGGTTATGCATGAGCTATAATAGTTAAGGGTGAAGAAAAATGCCAAAGCCACAAATCCAAAAGCTACTAGTTCAAATCAAGTACCTCTTCATCATATTGATTGCATGAGGACGTGCAATATGTTAAGTTTGGGGGAATGATGAGAGCCAATCATGTTCCATTTATGTTATATTTCAGCCTATTTCCTACACCTTCATACCCATTCCCACGTTCCATTTTCATTCCATATCTTACCATTTTATGTTGCATATGATTAAATATATATAAGTGGTATTTAATATAGTTTTTGGATAAAATATGGAAATTAATTGTGGATTGTCTTTACTAATAAGCATTGTAATTTTAAGCCTTGGAAAATATATCTGCAACATGCATATTTCCTGCCATCAGCATACAGACTTCCTGTCACGTTCTTGACAAAAACTTGCACAACAACAAATAATTTCAGCAATTAATTTCATTTTAATAACTATTTATTGTGCTACTCTTATAGCACGAAATAGAATATATTATTTTCTATTGTAACTAATAAAATTATGATGGATGAAGGAAAAAAAAATGGCTATTTTGGTGGCACAACAAATTGATATTTTTATGGCACAACTAAATCCTATTTTTATGGCTGGTTTTATTCTAACCCACAATCCATACATAGTGCCATAAAAGAGGACAAGAGAATAGGAGAAAATAGTGTCATAAAAGAGGACAAAAGAATAGGAATGCAACAAAATAGGTTGACACAAAAATATGATTGGTGGTGTAGAAAAGCATATGCATAATATTAGAAAAATAATGCAACAAATTTACACGTAGAAATAAGAGGAAGAGTGAAACAACTTGTAATTTGTTTCACTCCTTATAAGGCAATGTAATATGCTATAAAGGGGGTGAATCATCATTTTAGAAGAGGCATATAGAATTTTGCAGCAAAGACTTTGTATCAAATTGTTGATGAATAAAATAATATTTCACATGATGAAGACAACAGTGTAAAAAGGATCTCATCCTATCTCACCTGCAAACCACAGAGCAAGTGCCCACTCCTTGGTGAAGCATGGTGACATTTATTTATTTTTACTGTTAATATTTTTGTGTGTTATTTATTTTCATTCGATTTATTTTCAACAACTTTAGAATTGTAGTAGTTGTGTGATTTAAATTCCAACTTTATTATAGTTTGGTATGATAAACAACATCATTTTTTAAGTTTCATTTGTAATATTGAGATTCAATTTTAGTAGGTATGTTTCTCTTTTTATTAATAAATTGTTGTAATAGCTCATGTTGCAGGAAGTGATAGTTCCAATCACAATTATGATAGGAAGACAAACAAGAATTAAATCAGATTTTTACTTAGGAAATTAACGTGTGTTTTAGTTTCATTCATTCTCCCTTAATCCATTGCTTTCCTCCCTTCAGGTATACTTCCACAACATTTCTCGCAAGATATGATCCCCGGGTTGACACTCTTAGACCAAGCTGAAATATTTCTTATTCTTTACCCTAGTTTTGGCCTATCAGGAGTCTTGGAAGAAGATGAGATTGTGGCTAAAATACTTAGATTTGTGCCTACTTATAAAACAAAAGTTCATGCTATTGAAGAGCTCAAGACGGTAAAAAATGTGACAAGAGACATGATTATTGGAAAAAAAATTTCCTTTGAGTTGAGCGAGTTTGGTGAATCTTCTCCTAAGACAGAGTCTACATTCAAAGCTATTGTATCAGGAAAAAGCCAACAAAGATATGTTCTAGGAGAGAGTTCCAAGAAAACATTGAAATATGAAGAAGAAATGAAATTGATTGAAGATGAAGAAAGAGAGCTAGAAGAAGTAGAAGCACTGATTGTGAAAAGAGAAGCCAGAGGACAAGGTAAGTACAAAGGAAATTTTCCTATTAAATTTTTCTCTTGCAGTAAGATGAAGGGGTTTCTAAGTATAAACCTGATAAGTCTAGATTTCAAAAGAAATTTTATTATGTTGAAGAAGGTGTTACTAATGATGAATCTAATAAAGAAACTAGAAATGAAGATGAATGGGTATTCATTGCTATCAAGAAAAATGGTCCAGTGTCCACTGGATCAGCTAGTAATCAGAATATTGAGAAATCTCTTGCAACCAGAATTGATGAGAAGGATGAGTTGGTGATTGAAAGTGGATGCTCACATCATATGATTGGTTAAAAAGCAAGTTTCTAATCTTGGAAAAATATGATGGCAGTGTTGTAAGATTTGGAGATAACAATGCTGGTGTGATTTGTGGTAGAGGCACTATTTCTCTTGGTGGAAAATGCAATACTGATGATGTCCTATATGTTGAAGGTTTGAAGCACAATTTGTTGAGTGTTGGATAGATGGTTGACAAAGGTTATAATATTCAATTCAAAGATGGAAAATGTAGGATATTAGGAAGCTCATGAAATGTGATTGCTTCAGGTACAAAGACAAGAGGTACTATTTTTCACTTGAATGCTGCTAGTGAAAGTTGTTTGATTGCTCAAATTGATGTAAGCTGGTTATGGCATAGAAGGTTGTGTCATGTGAATTTTGATAACATTGTCAAAATAATCTCCACAAAAGAAGTTAGAGATCTACCTAAGTTAATGAATCCTACGGACACTATATGCAAGGAATGTCAAATGGGAAAGCATACAAGAATTTCATTTCAAAGAAAACAACATCATTCTAATGGAGTACTGGATTTGGTACATACTAATCTATGTGGTCCATCTAGAATCAAAATTCTACAAGGAGAAAATTATTTCATGTTGCTTATTGATGATTATTCTAGAATGGTTTGGGTTGCCTTCTTAAGCGAAAAACATGAAGCATTTGAGAAATTCAAAAGCTTCAAGGATATGGCAGAAAATGAGATAGGTCTAAAGATCAAATGCTTGAGATCAGATAGAGGTGGTGAATTCACTTCCCAGGAGTTCAATTCATTTTATGAAGAGCATGGAATAAAAAGATAGTTATCTGCTCCCTAGACCCCACAACAAAACGAAGTTGTTGAGAGAAAGAACAAAACAATTTTAGATGCTGCCAAAACTATGATGTTGGAAGGCAATGTTCCTCATACCTATTGGAGAGAAGTTGTAAGCACTAATATATATACTATCAACCTGGTGAATATCAATGGTAATTATGGTAAGACTCCTTTTGAGCTATGGTTTGGTTATAAGCCTACTATTAAATATTTCAAAATATTTGGAAGTAGATGTTACATCAAAAGAGATGAAGATATAGGAAAGTTTGAAGTTAGAAGTGATGAAGGAATATTTTTGAGTTACTCTACTAAGATAAAATCCTATTGGCGCTACAATAAAATATTGGAGAAGATGGTTGAGAGTGCAAATGTTAGAGTTGATGAGGATAATGACAAATCATCTAGGTATTGTGGATATGATTTAGATAACCAACAAGATAGTACTAAGAATGGGAAGAATACGTAGACACATAATCAAATCAAAATTGTTCCGATGAATCAAGAAAGTTTTGAAGAAGAAGATAGTGGAAATGCAGAAGGAATAACAAAAGACTTCAAAACCCCAAGGTATGTAAAGCAGAGTCATTTTGAAAGTTAGATCATAGGAGACAAAAATAAAGGTGTACAGACTAGAAGAAGAATTTCATAAGAATATTGTTTGATATCAAAGACTGGGCCTAGCAATGTTAATCAAGCATGTATAGATGAATATTGGATGGAATCAATGAAGGAAGAACTGATGCAAATAGAGAAAAATGATAAATAGACTCTTGTTCCTACACCTCAAGACAAAAATGTTATTGGAACCAAATGGATCTTTCAGAATAAGATGAATGAACAAGGTGAGGTGATCAGGAATAAATCAAGACTAGTATGTAAAGGGTATTCATAGACAGAAGGTATTGATTTTGAAGAAACCTTTGCCCCTGATGCTAGAATTGAAGTTGTAAGGTTATTTATTTCTTATGCTACTCTCAAGAACTATAAAGTATATCAAATGGATGTGAAGTCAACATTTTTGAATGGTGAGTCAGAAGAATAAGTTTATGGAGCAACCAAATGGATTTCAATTGACTAATGAAAAGGACATGGTGTGTCAGTTGAAGAAAGCACTATATGGACTCAAACAAGCCACTAGATCTTGGTATGCAAGATTGGATAAATACTTATTGAAGCTTGGATTCAATAATGGTACCATCGACAACAATCTATATTTCAAAGTGGATAAGGATAAAGAATTGATTATTGAAGCCTTTGTTGATGACATTATTTTTGAAGGTGATGATGACTTATATATGAGATTTTCTGATGAAATGAAAAGTGAATTTGAAATTTCAATGATAGGAGAACTAAAATTCTTCTTAGGATTGAAAATTACTTAGTTAGATGATGGAATCTCTATATCTCAGTCTAAGTAGGTGAAAGAGTTGCTAAAAAAGTTTGGCAAGGCAGATTCAAAGCCAGTTGGTACACCCATGGTAACCAGATCTAAGCTAACACAAAATGATGATTCTCCTAAGGATAATCAAACAAGATACATATCAATGTTTGGTGGATTTCTATATTTGATTCAAACCAAACCAGACATCATGAATGTTGTATGCATGGTTGCTAAATATCAAGCTGATCCAAAGGAATCACATGTGACTACAGTAAAGAGAATATTCAAATACTTAAAAGGAACAGTTGACTTTGGGTTATGGTATCCAAAGGATGATGATCTTACTTTAAATGCCTTCATAGATGCAGATTGGGTATGAGATGTAAATTATAGGAAAACAACAAGTGGTGGTGCATTCTTCTTGGGGAAGAAGTTGGTGTCTTGGTTAAGTAAAAAGCAGAATTGCATTTCTCTATCTACTACTGAGCCAAAATATATTGTTGTTACAAATAACTGTACTCAAGTGTTGTAGATGAAGCAGATGATGAGAGACATCAAAATTGAGTATGATGAGCCAATTGCTAAATTCTGTGACAAATCAAGTGCCATAAACATTTCCAAGAATCTGGTGCTACATTAAAAAATAATATATCTATCAAGTGCCACTTTTTGAGAGACAAAGTGAGTGAGAAAGAATTCAGATTGGAATATGTACCTACTAAGGAATAAATTATAGATATCTTCACCAAATCATTGCCTAAGGATACTTTTGAGTATCTCAAAGGAAAGTTAGGGGTAATTTTCCCTCCTAATCTAAACTAAGATGCAAGTCTTTGCATCAATTCATGCTCTCACAGTTAGATATTGTTTTAGATTGATGTTATGGTGGTTGCTACTTAGGGGGAGTAGTCAGAAGATTCATATATGTGGTTTAGAGTATGTGTACCTTTTCCATTGATGTCAAAGGGGGAGAAGAGTAATGTGAAAAAATTGGGGAGAAGAGCAAATCCTATGGAGAAAAGTCACGAGAGAAGAACAATACTAGAATTGTAGAACAAAGGAGGAGAAGTGAACAGTTAGTTGTGTTGATGGTATTTTTCACATCAGGTGTTGCCATCAATGCCAAAGGGGAAGATTTTTGGATGTTGAGGCTGTGTTGCTGATATGTGGTTGTCATTGATTTCAACATTATTAGCACTGATGATTCTGAAGACTATATATGTCGAGGAGATTGAGAAAATTGTAATAAATATATTGTAGGAAGATAATGAAGTTGAGAAGGTTAGACTGATGGAAAGTTTTGTACATTTATGGTCTGAAGGAGCACACTAAAGGGTTTGTTGCTAAGCTTATCTAGTATGTTTTTCAAAAGTTTTAGTTATACACATCAAGATTGAAGAAATTTATAAAGTGTTGTGTTTCTACAGACATTCTGTCATTGTAGCAATAATTTATGAGAAGAAGAGAATGCAACTCTGGTGAATTGAATTGTTGCATATTTTCCTGAGATGTTCAATGATGTTTCTAGATTGTGCTCTATTAGTTTGGTACATATGTGTTGATCAGTGTGTTCGTGATTGAATATTTTTCCTTGTGTGTTTAATTTTTTCATGTTCTTGGCTCACATGATGGTGGTAGTGTGTTGTGAATCCTTATGGATTAATATTTTATTGTTTGGCATATTCAAGGATGTTGATTTAGGTGCTCACTATGTTTTGACCAACTTAGGTTGGTGTGCATCAAGATTTATTCATGTATTCAGGCCGCCATTTTGTAATTCATTCATTATTTTATGGTTGACAAAGTAGTTGATGAAAATCCATTTAGCAGATATATAAGAAAGATTGTTTCTTCATTTTGAAGTATGAGAGGGTGTATGTCTGTATGTGTATGTGAAGCTATGTGTGCATAAATATCAGATCACCAAAATACAAAGTAGAGTGTGAAGAAGGTTGAGCGAAGTATTTTTGTGCCTAACCGAAACTGTAATCAGGCTTATGAAAAAGCTAATTCCTCGGTTCATATTTGTCAGATGGGTTTAATCTAATTTTCTTATGTAAGGCAGTGAGCCTTTCCTTTGAGTAGTGAGCTCTAGGTAGTGTGCTTGAATGCAAGTGATTTCTTTATTCATTCTTCATTATACTTTTAATAGGGTATAATGTTTTGGACTAACATCCACCGTGGTTTTTTCCCTAACAGGGTGTCCACATATAAAAATCTTGGTGTTCATTTTTTTTGATGTGATGTTGATTTATGCTTGCACTGTTAATTATCAGATATGAGATTAAAGTTTGATTAAGTTTGAATAAGTTTAATTTTTGTAACAACTGATTCACTCCCCTCTTAGTTGTCTATCCTTATTTTTCCAACACTCCTAACTAAAGATGTCGAGTTCCAATGGACAAAAGCCTATGATAGAGAATTTTCTAACTTGAAAGCAACTTTAACTCATGCTCTTGCACTCAAGGGACCTAATTGGGAGTTTCTTTTCCACATCCATACAAATGCATCAGACTATGCTATATGAGAAATCCCAGGACAAAAAGAAGGAGCTATTGAAAATGCCATTTACTTTGTCAACAAAAATTTTCAAGGAGCTGAATTCAATTATACAGTGACAAAAAAAGAAATGTTAGCAATGATCTATGGTTTAAAAAAATTCAGACATTACATAATAGGCTGCTAGATCTTTGTGCACACCAACCATGCAATGATTAGATACCTCATGAATAAACCTCCAATTTCAGGAAGGCTAGAAATATGGTTATTGTTGATGCAGGAGTTTGACATCACTATTGTGGATAAACCAGGGAAGGTCAATGTTGTTGCAGATTTTCTTTCAAGGCTGACCACATCAGAAGATAATCAAGTCATAGATGATTCCTTCCCTAATGAGCACTTATTTTACATTAGTGTGCAGACACCCTGGTATGTTGACATAGCTAATTTTTTGGTCATAGGGAGAGTCCCTCCTCACTACTCTTCAAAAGCGAGGAGAGTGCTCATTGAAAAATATTTTCCTTTCTCATCGATTGTTGTATGTTTGTTCTACATTGGACCTGACCAGGTCATGAGGAGATGTGCAAGGTAAGATGAGACATATGATATTTTGCATGCATGCCACAATGAACCCTATGGAGGAAATTTTGCAACTAAGAGGACAACAATGAAGATTTTGAATATAGTATACTACTAACCAACACTCCACAAGAATGCAGGGAGATATAAAAGGAAGTGTGACAAATGCCAAAGTATGGGCTGACCAACCAAATCTGACGAGATGCCACTTAACCCCTAGGTAGTAATCAGTCCATTTGATAAGTGGGGACTAAATTTTGTAGGACCCATTGATCTTCCATCAAAAGGTAAATCCTATATTCTGGTATACACTGATTATGAAACTAAATGGGTAGAAGTTAAGGCCATGAACCATGCAAGAGATAACAAGGTTGTAGAATTTTTGTATGAGGAAATTTTCATATGGTATGGGGTTCCAAGAAAGATAGTGACTGGTCAAGGAACTCAATTCACTTCAACCCCTGTGACAACACTAGCCAATGAGTACAACATTAGGCACATGAAGTCTACTCCTTATCATCCCTAGGCCAATGGCCAAGTTGAGGTGACCAATAGAGAAATTGAAACCATTGTGACCAAAACAATGGCTATCCATAAAAAGGATTAGGCAAGTAGGCTACTAGAAGTTGTTTGGGATTATAGGACTACCTGGAAAACAACTATAGGATTCACTCCATTTGAGTTGCTGTATGGAAAGACAACCATAATGCCCATTGAATTTGAGCATAAGACTCTAAGGACTGCACTATAATTGGGGATGGATACCTTTGAGGCACAAAGAGATAGAATCATGTAGTTGAATGCTTTGGATGAGATGAGAAAGGAAACTTCACATCACATAGAGATAGTGCATAATTAGTGAATAAAGTGTCATGATAAATTCATCAAGGATAATAAATTTTATCCTAGAGATTGGGCACTGCTCTATGACTCAAGATATCAGGATAATGCAAGAAAATTACAGACAAGGTGGCTCGGGCCATATGAGGTGGCTGAAGTATTTTCCAATGGAGTTGGTCAACTTACTACCATTGACCCTATCAGGTTTAAACTGCTAGTGAATGGTCATTGCCTAAGATTGTATCACAAGCCAACTTCTAAGGAAGAGTTCCTACAAAAATTCACTCAACATGCAACACCCAAACTTCCTGCAGCTCAAGGAAGTGGACCTAGTGTCCCTTCTTCCAGCTAATTAAGGTATGTAACTTGTAATAATAAAGATTTCCACTTTGTGTGGGTCCACTTCTTCACCCATCCTCCAATTCATTCCACATTTCTCTCTCTTCCACCTCACCCCCATCATTTCACTTCACTTCATTTCATTCCATTCCACCTCATCCCACTCCGCTTTCATTAATTTCTCAACCAATTTCTTGAAAAGTGACTGGTACTTTCTCCATAATCTTTGGAATAAATATTCCACGAATTTAGGTACATGTGCATCAATTGTTATCTCTTAATTATCTTTTAGTGTATTTATTTAATTGTTGTGAATTAATATGGGTGTTCACCATAGCATGAAATTATTCCCCGCCCCTATCAAATCATCCTTACCACCTCACATGTGAGGACACATGTGAAAATTTAGGTTTGGGGGGATGTGTCAATGGCATGTCTACATTTCTATTTGTACTAGTTCACGCAGTCAGTGAAATTTAAGTTATTAAACCAATTTGAATTATGAATCAGATGATGACTCGTATGTGTGAAATGAAAATCCACCGCCGCCATTTCCTTAATCATATCCTGCATTTATTACTCCTTTATTGCTTTATTTGTTCCTGTCATAATCCTAATCCAAAAGGTAAAATTCAAATGACATCAACATTGGAAATTTAGCAAAGTTGCAGGAAGAAGAAGTTTGGCATTCAGATGAGGATTGTAGGAAGAAAAAATTTATAGGGTGATTGTTTGATTGCAAACAATGGGAGGTGGGTTAATTCAAAATGAACTCTTAGTTCATGACATATTACTATAGGATGCACCTTGCCTGGCTGAGCTTAGAAACTATGGATGTCTAGATTATTTCTTAAAGCTAGATGGTTTTGATGAAGATGTTGCACTAGAATTTTCCCAGACATTATCTGAAGGAAAGGCCACAATAAAGGGGTTGGAAGTCACCTCTATGGAGGAAATAATTGTAGAAGTTACAGGGTTTCCTGCCGACGGTGAGAATTACCTTGCTACCAGAGATGCCAGGTCAGCTAGGGCTGAATTTATAGAACCTAATATCCCTTTGTTGAGCATTGACAAATAGGGTGTGAAGAGGACTTCTCTACCTAAGCTATGGAAGCAAGTAGAAGTTTATGTTATGATTTATATCACTTGCGGAGGTCATCAATTGAATTCAAATTTCATTCATTTTAAATTCCTAAACCACATGAGGCATGGAAGGAGAATGAATGTGCCCAACATGCTGTACCACCTTTCAATCATGGTGGTCGAGACCTAGAAAGTTAGGGACAATTATGTTTCCCACCATTGTCTGATCAAATTGTTAGTTGAAAAGTCTTTGCATGATGTGTCTAATATTTCTTGGGAATTTTATTTGAATATTGATCAAATTAGCCTAGAGAATTTATGACCTAGAGCTTTTCCTCAACCTCATAGGGTTGGTGGGAGAAGGAGAAATGTTGGGGCCACTCTTGGTGCCTCAATTTCTGACACAAGCCCTAGTGGAAACCCTCCTACAACCAAACAAACTATTGAGATTAGTTCTTTTGAGGAAGAGCATTTTGATAAAGAGAGTTTCTCTCCTGATTCAGATGATGATATTCCCCTTAGCACCCTAATGAGAACTAGGGCACATGAGAGGAAGGAAAAACTAAAGAAAGCAAAAGCTAAAAATAAAATGGAAGAAAAGGAAGTGCGAAGCTCCAAGAAATGGAAGGTTGACACTGTTCTTCTTGTAGCAAAGGAAAAATGAAGAAACCCTCCCAAAAAATCAAGATTAGCTAGGCCAGCCTTCAATGCACCTCTGGAGGAAATCCCTAAACTTGGAAAAATGCCACAAGAGGATACATAAGCTCCAATGGAGCAAGTAAATATTGAGGAGAAGGACGTATTTGAGGAAGCAACAAATTTAATGCTGGCAGATATTGTTGATATTGCAGAATAAATTGAGAACTAGGCGTGTGAGGAAAATCAGGAGCTCCTATAGAAAGAACTCTTGCAACAAGAATTCTTGCAGCATGAGCATTAACAAACACAAGAGGCCCTACAACTTGAATTGAGAGAACAATCAACACCCTTGTAGCCAGAATTGGTTGAGAAAACATAAGCCTTACAACTAATAATATACCAAGAGAAAACATAAGTGTCAGGTAAAATAATGGTAGGAGTACATATCCCCTTTGATTTTTCAATGAACACGGTAGTCCTAAACTTATGGAAAGAGGTACAGAGGGAAGAATAATGGAAAGGAAAAAAACACAGGCTAAAGAAGGAAATTGAAGAAATTGCTATTTTAAAAAAGAAGGTGGATGACATGAATAATTTAGTACCACAGATAGTAGAGTGTAGGGCTCCTTCGAAGGTCTATGCTTTGTATTTAAAGGAGAAGCATCTTTCTTTTAAGCTTGCAAGGATCGTTTCAGGTTTGAACCCATCCATTGAAACCCCTACTTAATTTTTCAATGCTTATTGGATTGCTCCTCTTGAGATGAAAAATTTGTTGTGTGAATTTTACTTACATAATTATTTTGTGACCAAATACCATGATTGGAATCCATTTTTATATGTTGGAGATGTCCAATTTAGGGCATTCATGTCCTGGATACAAAATAAAGTTAGTTGGGGTAAGCAGTACAAAACCTATAGGAAAGTTGAATCCAACATTCCCCTGCCCATTAGGGCTAAATCTAGACATCCGAGAGATATTTTTAAGGATTGGGACAAAATTCTATACCAATCAAGCTATGCCAGTAGGATCATGTTTGAGAGAGAGGTAGTTTATAAAGAATACGAGGAGATGACAAGAATTGCAGGAGAATCTATAATGTAATACCTGTCACAGAGGTGGAACAATCTATTTGATGATTTGAAGCAAGTTGAGCCTCATTCCACACACAACTATGTTGCAACACTTAAGAGAGCTGATAGATATATGCAGATTGGATGAACAAAAGGATAATTTTGGCTTCCACTTATTTTTCAGCCACCTATCCTACTGTGGCTTGTGCCAAAATTTAGATATTACAGGTATGACATAGCTGGTGAGAGACAAAGATGGATTAGGTTGGATAGAAAACAAGGGTTCTATTGGGATCCTAATTTTGACACAAAAAAAATTGATGTAGGACAACCCATAGTTTCCAATTTCAGGGCATTGACCAAACAAAAGCACAACTCTTCGTCTATTAGAGGACCAACAAGATGTTAGGTTGGGGGAAATGATGAGTCTAGTTTATGGTCTATTATTGATAGAGTTGTTGTCCATTTTCTATAGTTTTCTTAAGACTTTGATACTTGGGAGTTGATATTTTCATAACATTTATTTAAAACTATAGACTTTGGGCATGAACTGATTTTCATAAATTTTAAATGATATTGACATGCTATATGAACTTTCTGTGTTACTTTTGCATGTGATTAATGAATTTCAATTTAAGATGATTATGATATTGAGTTGTTGTGTGTTCTAACATTTTCATGCAAATAATTTGAGGCCTGTAATTCAAGAAGATTTTGCCAACTCTTCGCGTGCCATATCAGTCAACAAGGTGGTCATTTAATGGAGGGAAGACTCTCGACGACTGGAGATTCATCATGCAAATATAATTTTAACCACCTTATCAATTATATTAATTTCTTGTTGAGTAGATATTGTTTTTATTGTTGTGCCAGAGTCGTGTTAAGGAAAACATGCTTGACAAATTTTGTGCATGCGTAGCCGCCTTTTCTCTTTTCCATGTTTTCCCTAAGTGACATCCTCTGGTTCTATCAAAGTTGAATATCTTGCTAGGTGGTTAGATAAATAAGACTTAGATTCTCCTTTGGAGGTTTAAAAGTATATTTGAATAATGTTAACTTGATGATGTATTCACACTCTTAAGCTTTTCAGTAATACAGTCATGTTGCTCAATTGTACTCATGTTTTCCAATGAATAAAATGAAGTTATAAGTTTGTGCATCTGAGTTTACTTTAGTTTTAGGGAATACTTATCCAAGGGGGCCCACATGGTGAGTATTCCATCTTGTACCTTAGTTTAGTTTAGTTGTTATTTTATGTTCAGTAATTAGTTAAGAATCTGGCATTGACTGTTCCTATAGCCACTGGAATTCCATCCTGTGACTGTTCCTGCAACCAAAGTAGATAGAGTAGTTTCCTTTTTGTTCACTTAGATTTTCATTTATGTCATGAATTTTAGTTTAGTCTAGTTATTGGATGATTCTCAACATTTATGTTATTTCCTTCCAACCAATTTACTTTCAGTATTGTGTCTTTTCTTAGTTGGAGGATGAATATAGCTACTTTGGATTCCTAGTGCACATACAGTGCTGGCCCATTTCAAGTTTACGTCCTTGGGTTGACAATTTAGATGCACCTTCATGATTATTGAGATAACTATTTAGGTTAGATGTCCAATCTATGAATCACAACTATAAAGTCTTAGTTGTTGAAACATTGTAGGAGGTCGACAATGACAATAACCAAGAGGGTAGCCAAGGCCCTAGGATCAAGATCCTATGATGAACCAACATAGGCACAAAGTAACACACTTGTAGATGATATATGAAGCCATAACTAGATCACAATCATACACCATCAAAGATATAAAAAGAAAAAATCAAAAAGAAAAATGCAATAGATCAAGCTTTGACTGGCTGTCCAATGCATTGTGGACTTGGTCTAGGTTGTTTGTCCAAAAAAGGTTTACAAGTGGAACATGGGGTTCACTATGCAAATGAAATGCATGCTCACAAGGGCTAGTGTATCTAATTGTTCACTAGGTGAGCCCCAAGAGATCCATATCAAAGCCATATCCCATGACTATGATAAGGACAAAATGCATACTCACAAGGGCTAGTGAAGCTAGTTTTTCACTAGGTGAGCCCTAGGAAACCATATCAAAGCCATACCTCCATGACTTTAATAAGGAACAAAATATGCAATGCAAAAAGAGGGATTTTTGAAGGGATTTTTCTTAGTTCGTGTGAGGTCTTAATCTTAGGGGACATTATTCCTAATTTCTTCAAGAGAGGACCAATCAAAGGATAAAAGGTTTGTGACTTAGGGAATGTAGTGTGTCGCATAAACAATAAGAGGAATGTAATATGATAAGATAGACCAAGATCTTAAAGGACATTACTCACAATGTCACCACAAAGAGAAAAACACATCACATGAAGTAAGAAAACAACATCAAGGAACATGGAAAAAATGCAAATGAGATCATGCCAACATAATGCCAACATAATGCAAACGTATGCCCCCACTTTAAAGAAATTGATAAACACCATGTTGTGAGAAATTAATTTAAAGTAGCCAAACATGAAAAAGGAAAAGAGGGCTGCCCACCAGAAACACATAAGCAATCTATGGATTGGGATCAACAGTTGTCTTTGTTGCAATGATATTATAGAGTTAGGAACTATCATCATTCCACAAATACACATAGAACTAGAAGAATGACACAAAGAGGGAAAAAAATAATGAAAAGGTCTTTTGAGTCAACATGGAAGAGACAAAGCATGTCTTGACGCCTTGCATCATCCCTAAAAGGAAAACACAAACAAAGAAAAAAAGGAAAATGAAAGATGAGGAAAAATCTTTTGAGTCAACATGGAAGAGACATAGGGTGTCTTAATGCCTTGCGTCATCCCCAAAAGGAAAACACAAGACAAAAATGAAAGGATAAATGAAAATAAAAGGTAAGGACCAATGAAAAGGAAAAAATATTATGAAATATTGAAAAATGCAGGTACAAATAGAGGAATGCACATAGAGAGGAAACATCAAACAATACATGGGATCACATTACACACATGCAATCAACCAAAAAGAAACAAAAAAAAAAGCAAAGAAAAAAGACTAATAAATAACATGCGATTCAACCATCCAGCAAGTCATTTGCATCCCAATCTTGTTTAGTATAAATTTAAGGCATGAAACTAGTGGGAGGGACAACGTCAAGTGTTTGTTGCAAGTATGAATGTGTTTGGTGGTGTTATCATTAATATTGTCATTGATGTCAAGACACTTCAGAGTGATTGCAGGTGGTACATGTATAGTTGAGATACTATAGAGATGTTAAGAGTAAATGGAGTTATCTTTATGGTGTTGTAGGTGTGCTAACATGAAGCGCTTTTGAGTAAATTAATAAAAAATGAAGATAGAGTTGTGTGTGTGTTCTAAATGTGCTTCGGTAATGTGCTATGCATTTATTCTGTGTTGACCCTATGCCTATATGGATTTGTAGTACTTTTTATCGGCTTCAATGGATAATATATCTTGAGGTATAACTTATGTGTTGATGGAGAGTGGTAGTTGTGTTCACTGGTGTGTGAACTAGTTTGGTAGAACTATTTGTCTATGGACTAGGAGAGATGTATCTACTCTACATTCCTTTGGTGGTTTGTCTCAGATCATTTGAATTTGGAAGAAGACTGATATTGATGTTATCTATGTTCTAGAAAATGCGCTCGTGGTTTGGTGCTCTGGAATACTTGTTCCAGAGCTATTATGTGTGTATGCACAATCCGATTGGACTGTTGAAGAGTGTTCTGTGTATGAAGATTGTTGGAATTTCTACAGATGTACCTAAGGTTTCTAATATGTGTTCTTTTATTTTTTGAAGTGTGTGGTGTGATCCATGTGTCATCATCTTGTTGTGGATGCACGTACTTTAAATTTCATTAGTGTTTTTATTAGGTTTGGCCAACATGGTGTCTACACGTTACATGGAGAATAAAAATCGATTAAGGAAGCATGTGATTGATCCAAGATATTGTTTGGGTCCTAATTAAGTATGTATTTGGTCCCCTCTCATTCTTATCCACCATGGGAATGTTGATTCATTGACCTAATTTGAGTTTGTAAAATAAAGGATGTGTGGCCGACCTTGGAGAAAGTTTCTAAGGTTGAAGTGTTGAAATGCACAAGACAACTAAGAAGGGTGGGTGAATCAGTTGTGTCAAATCACTTTACTTCTAACCTTAATCAATTCCACTTTAATGGGTAGTCTATTATTAAGTGTAAACATGAAATGCAAATAATAGAAAGCAAACACCATAGACACCAGATTTACATAGAAAACCAAATGAGGGGAAAACCATGGTGAGGATTAGCTCACAATATAGTAATAATGCAATACCAAATACAAAGGCTCACTTCCAACAATAGGACTCACTATCCATAAGGAGTCTCACTGCCTACAAAAAAAGAAAGATATGTAAAGATCCACCACAAAGTTTCCACACATTCGCAGCTTGATCAAAAGATTGTAGACACCATTAGCTCAATACTTTTAGGAATCTAACACATTAAAGTACTACTACCTTGATTCACTCTTACACACTCTAATTTTCACACTTTTTCACACACTTCACTTGCTTGATTCAAAATTTGTAACATCTTGATTTTCTTTTATATCATCTTCAACCCTAGAAGCATTCTCCAAGGTCGGCTAAACATTCTTCAATTTACAAATTCAAATTAGGTCGGATACTCCATATTATCATGATGGATAAGAATGAGAGAGGACCAATTACACATTTAATTGGGACACAAACAACATCTTGGATCAATCACACACTTCCTCAATTCAATGCAAAATCTCTATGTAACGTGTAGACATCAGGTTGGAAAAACCTAATGAAAACACCAATGATCTTTGAAGTACACACATCTCCAACAAGATGATCACACGTGGATCACTCAACATGCTTCACCAGACATTCTACCATCTCTAAAAAAAATATTCAGGTGCATTTGCAACAACTGCAACAATCTTCATACACATAATATTTTTCAATAGTCCAACCGGACCAACCAACAACACATAGGAACTTTGGTGCAAGTCTTCTACATCACAAAATCATAAGCACAGTTTTCAAAACACAAAAAACATCAGTATGAATAATCTCCTAGATCCACAAGATCTAAAATGCGACACCAAAAGACTACAGAGCCAAAAGAAAATTCCTAGTCCAAAAACAAATAGTTGTGTGAAACCAATTCACATATCGGTGAACATATATTTCACTCTCCATCTATCTAGAAGTTGAAACTTAGGATATATTATCCATTGAACCTCATGAATACAACTAAAAATCTACACAAACATAGGATTGACATAGAATAAATGTAGAGTACAATACTAGAGCACATTCAAAACACACACTCAACACTGCCTTCATTATTTCTCAAATTTTCTCAAGAGCACTTTGCAAAAACACAACTACAAATTTATAAATATAGCTCCATGTACTATAGGAATTTCTACAGTATCTGAACTATGCAAATACCATGTGGAATGAACCTAAACTGTGTTGACATCAATGACAACATTAATGAAACACCACCAAACACATCCATAATTGCAACAATCTTCCCTTTTTCATTGATGACAACACATGATGTGAAAAACCATCAAAGACAAAATACACAATCTCCTGCTTCTTTTCCTTTCTTATCCTTTTCATCTTTTTCACATGAGTTTCTCTCCCCATTTGACATCAATGGGAAAGGGAATTTTTCTTGAAAATATAAATCTCTGATTACACCACATACCGCAACAATGCACTTCTCTATTCCCCCTAAGGAGTAGACCTCAATCATCAGTCTAGATCAAAAGAATCTATAAATCCACTAGACTGATGCACCTCCATGTGCACTTAGTTCAAGGAAGGAGGGGAAAAAACCCTTAACTTCCCCCTGAGATACTCAAATATATCCTTCTAAAGGGCCTTAGTGAATATGTCAACAATTTGTTCCTTGGTAGGTACATATTCAAGTCTAACTTCATTCTGCAACACCTTCTCCCTCAAGAAGTGATACCTGATAGATATGTTCTTTTTCCTAGAATGCATAATTGGATTCTTCGAAATGTTTATAGCACTTGTATTGTTACAAAATATAGAGATAGGGTCATCACAAATCATACCTATGTCCTTCAAGGTTCGCTTCATCCAAAGTACCTATGTATAATAGGATCTTGCTGCAATATACTCAGCGTCTATAGTGGACAAAGAAACTAAACCTTGTTTCTTACTCAACCATGAAACCAATCTTCCTTTGAGGAAGAATGCACTGCCACTTGTACTCTTTCAGTCATCTACACAACCAGCCCAATCTGCATGAGTTTAGGCGTTCAATTTGAAATCATTATCCTTCAAATACCATATCTCATAATGTAGAGTTCCCTTAAGATATATGAATATCCTCTTGACAACTGTAACATTTGATTCTTTAGGTTTTTCTTGAAATCTTGTAACTAAACATACTACATGCATTATATCCAGTCTAGTAGCATTAAGATATAGTAGTCCACCAATCATAGATTTGTACATACTCTAATCAACTTTAGTAGATGAACCATCCTTGCTCAGCTTACATCCAGTTACCATAGGGGTACAAACCAGTTTGGATTCATCCATTCCAAACTTCTTCAATAGTTCGTTAACATACTTAGATTGTGAAATGAATATCCCCTTATCAGTTTGATTTAATTGAAGTCCAAGGAAGAAATTCAACTCACCAATCATAGACATTTCAAATTCGTTTTGCATCTTTTTTGAAAATTTCTTACAGATACCTTCATTTCCACCAAAGATAATGTCATTAACATATACCACAACTAACAACATT
>CM021110.1:198660289-198729912 GCA_007115665.2 Sequoiadendron giganteum | reverse complement strand
AATGAATACCCATTCATCTTCATTTCTAGTTTCTTTATTAGATTCATCATTAGTAACACCTTCTTCAACATAATAAAATTTCTTTTGAAATCTAGACTTATCAGGTTTATACTTAGAAACCCCTTCATCTTACTGCAAGAGAAAAATTTAATAGGAAAATTTCCTTTGTACTTACCTTGTCCTCTGGCTTCTCTTTTCACAATCAGTGCTTCTACTTCTTCTAGCTCTCTTTCTTCATCTTCAATCAATTTCATTTCTTCTTCATATTTCAATGTTTTCTTGGAACTCTCTCCTAGAACATATCTTTGTTGGCTTTTTCCTGATACAATAGCTTTGAATGTAGACTCTGTCTTAGGAGAAGATTCACCAAACTCGCTCAACTCAAAGGAAATTTTTTTTCCAATAATCATGTCTCTTGTCACATTTTTTACCGTCTTGAGCTCTTCAATAGCATGAACTTTTGTTTTATAAGTAGGCACAAATCTAAGTATTTTAGCCACAATCTCATCTTCTTCCAAGACTCCTGATAGGCCAAAACTAGGGTAAAGAATAAGAAATATTTCAGCTTGGTCTAAGAGTGTCAACCCGGGGATCATATCTTGCGAGAAATGTTGTGGAAGTATACCTGAAGGGAGGAAAGCAATGGATTAAGGGAGAATGAATGAAACTAAAACACACGTTAATTTCCTAAGTAAAAATCTGATTTAATTCTTGTTTGTCTTCCTATCATAATTGTGATTGGAACTATCACTTCCTGCAACATGAGCTATTACAACAATTTATTAATAAAAAGAGAAACATACCTACTAAAATTGAATCTCAATATTACAAATGAAACTTAAAAAATGATGTTGTTTATCATACCAAACTATAATAAAGTTGGAATTTAAATCACACAACTACTACAATTCTAAAGTTGTTGAAAATAAATCGAATGAAAATAAATAACACACAAAAATATTAACAGTAAAAATAAATAAATGTCACCATGCTTCACCAAGGAGTGGGCACTTGCTCTGTGGTTTGCAGGTGAGATAGGATGAGATCCTTTTTACACTGTTGTCTTCATCATGTGAAATATTATTTTATTCATCAACAATTTGATACAAAGTCTTTGCTGCAAAATTCTATATGCCTCTTCTAAAATGATGATTCACCCCCTTTATAGCATATTACATTGCCTTATAAGGAGTGAAACAAATTACAAGTTGTTTCACTCTTCCTCTTATTTCTACGTGTAAATTTGTTGCATTATTTTTCTAATATTATGCATATGCTTTTCTACACCACCAATCATATTTTTGTGTCAACCTATTTTGTTGCATTCCTATTCTTTTGTCCTCTTTTATGACACTATTTTCTCCTATTCTCTTGTCCTCTTTTATGGCACTATGTATGGATTGTGGGTTAGAATAAAACCAGCCATAAAAATAGGATTTAGTTGTGCCATAAAAATATCAATTTGTTGTGCCACCAAAATAGCCATTTTTTTTTCCTTCATCCATCATAATTTTATTAGTTACAATAGAAAATAATATATTCTATTTCGTGCTATAAGAGTAGCACAATAAATAGTTATTAAAATGAAATTAATTGCTGAAATTATTTGTTGTTGTGCAAGTTTTTGTCAAGAACGTGACAGGAAGTCTGTATGCTGATGGCAGGAAATATGCATGTTGCAGATATATTTTCCAAGGCTTAAAATTACAATGCTTATTAGTAAAGACAATCCACAATTAATTTCCATATTTTATCCAAAAACTATATTAAATACCACTTATATATATTTAATCATATGCAACATAAAATGGTAAGATATGGAATGAAAATGGAACGTGGGAATGGGTATGAAGGTGTAGGAAATAGGCTGAAATATAACATAAATGGAACATGATTGGCTCTCATCATTCCCCCAAACTTAACATATTGCACGTCCTCATGCAATCAATATGATGAAGAGGTACTTGATTTGAACTAGTAGCTTTTGGATTTGTGGCTTTGGCATTTTTCTTCACCCTTAACTATTATAGCTCATGCATAACCACAATGCCCTTTATTTTTCTTAGCTTCTCATCACAAGCTTTATTGCTTTGTTTTTTAAAATTTTCTTTTTTCTTTTTCTTTGTTTTTCTTGTCATTTCTCATAGCATCATTTTGAAATGCTATATATAGGAAGGTCATGAAAAATTTATCTTGACAATTATGAGCTATCTGAATTGGATGAAATGATAGGTAAAATGAACAGTGAAATGAAGGATGAAATGATAAGTAATATAAAATGATTTTACAAGGTCGAATAATGGAAACTATAAAATAAGGATAATGGAAAATAATAGGTCAAAAGATGGTAGACCTCCCCCCAACTTAAAGGGTTGACCATCCTCAGGAAACAAGGAGAGGATAGGCATGGATGCTGCATATATGATTAATATAATAAGAAATATTAATAAATTTAAGAGATAAAATAATGAAAAATAAAATTGATCATTTTACCAATTCGCATTTCCATGTATGCCAAGGTCTGGTACCTAATGTAACTCTGCAACAGTGAATGTCCAACAAGGAAGGAACTAAAAACTATGAGAAAGATGGCATCTATACCACACACAAAAGATCTGCATCAGAAGGAATTATGTGGGGAGCATACTGATGGTATCCTGAATTCTCTCTTCATATATTCTAACACCTCAACTGAAAATGTAACTCTTTCGGAAAGTGATCAAAGTGAAGTGGACCACTACAAATAAGAGTACATTTACACAAGCGAACAATAGGAGATGCTAGGAGGTACTTAGACAACCACAGAAGAAATAGAGTATACCTGCAAACTGATTAGCCCAAAAATTATTGCAATTTTTTCTATTTTTTTTTCTTTCTTTCTTTTTTTTCCACTTTTTCCATTTTTTTCATTTTTCGATTTTGATAATGACAAGTGACCGCTGACAAGCCAGTTTTCAAGCACTCACCTCTTAGTGGCGTTGTGAAAACAGTTTTCACCACTAAGAATTTTATTCAACTACAATCCGCCAAAAACTAGTTTTCAAATTGTAGTTGTCTAACAATGGCCGAAGGTTTTCATTATTAGAATTTTATTTTTTTCATTTTTTTTCATTTTTTCCATTTTTCCATTTTTTTCACTTTTCCATTTTTTAGATAACCTGCATATAATGACCAAAGAGAAGGAACCCTATGGATTTTCAAGTGACACCATCAAAAACCAAAGCTCCTTCTATGACCCCACAAAAAGTCACCACTGAAATTGGTTACATGAGGCAAAGCTTGAAATGATGACCAATGCCAAAAGATGCCTTATCAAGATTGACCATGCATAGTCCATAGCACCCTTGTTGCACATGTCAGAAATCTACCTATAAAACTTCAAAATAAATACCCACTTACTTGGTTGAAAGAAGTATTCACAATGGCCATGATCTTTGGAAGACACAGCTCTATGATGACCAATTGGAAACAAATCATATGAAATTCTCATGAAGCTATGTTATCTTGTCCTTCTGAGTATGAGAGATATCCATAACTATTTCCAAAGTTGTATGAAAAGGCAACTTCCTTACCATAGAGAAGGGAGTGTAGTGAAGATTAGTTCTAGGCTCTCAACTAGTCCAGTGTATCCATACAACTTTGGGTAAGTGAATACTTATCTCTATGTGTTCAACAAGCTCATAACACCACTGCTACAAATGATCTGGATTTTATTTAGCTCATGCCACCATATCCGAAAGCTTACCATAGAACTTTGGAATATATGCCCAACCGCTAAGTTAAAAGGATTACTTCAATAGAAGCAACCCTCCAAGAACAAGGCTTGTATTTATAGACCAATGGAGTATCTCAATATATCCATATAGCTTGAGATGAGATGAAGAATTAATCTGCATGATGAAATACAGTGATCGACATTAGATGATGTTCAAACTCCTTTATATATCCTCTGCATGTCTTCAAATTGTGTCTAAATGTGAGGCTTGTGAAGAATTAACCAAAAACATGGTACTGGAAGATTCATGGTTACACCAAGTTGCATATTTTCCTCCATATGGTCTAGCATCAAGGATGGTGAAAATGAGAATTTATGTCTGCATGAATTTGAGTGCTTTGCTCAAGATCCTCTTGTGAGATCCAATAGTGAAGTGGAAAGAAAACCTGGTGACCTCCATGTAGCCAGCATGACCAGCAAGACAAAAAAGTATGTCATTCAATGCTCATGCATAGAAGCATCATCAATTGGTATTGGTGCAAAAGTGTTGGGTAACCACCATAAGAAACTTGCAACCATATTTCTCAAAGACCAAGCATATCAAGTATAGTAATATGATATCATCCATTTAATAACTTCACCATTTTAATCGATTTATTGATTAGAAAATGAATGGTAAAGTTATATCTATGAATAGATTTTTAACAATAAAATGGATGAATAACAATCAATTCTTGTGTAAACATAATATAAATGAAATTCCAATCAACACAAGAATCCATACCTTTGCTTGGTCCAAATCTCACATGTGGTTTTAGTACAAGCACCAATGAAACAATTAATTAAGACATGATAAAAAAACAACCAAAGATTTAAAAAATTCAATGGATTTCCCCCCAATTTAATTGCTTATTGCAAAATCAGGAGGGCATTAGTATAATCTAGGGAATAAATAACACCTTGAACTTTTCTAATGAATGGTCATTCCAAGATAACCCGAAGAATCAAGAATGACAAAAATATATATATATTAAAACCTTGATTCTTGTTAATGAACAGTCACCATTGACTTCCAAAATTATATGGATCCTCCCAACTTAATTTCACATTGTAAAGTCATGAGGGTATTAGGAAAAACCAAAGAATATAGTGGTATATTTAATAATGCATTGATCCTTAATGAATTATCATTCATTTGTAGCATGTTTTGTATGGTCATTAATGCATGCAAACCCTTCTAGTTCTTCTTAATCATAAGATAAATTATTGGACCTAGATCAATAAGTGTGTGAGGAATACATAGTTTTACCATAGGCCTCCCAAGATCGAGATGTTTGATTATATTTATAAATGATACATCTTGGAGGATTTCATTATGTATCTCACACAAATATTGAATTATTAAATCCAATAGTTCACCATTTCTTATTTGATGATTAATTTCAACACATACATTTATGAGTTCCAGAATAAAATTAAACTCATGTTGAAATTTTCCCTCATGTGTGTGGATGCATTTTAAAGTTTGTGATTGATTGTGTAAATAAGAAGAACTATGTTGCATATCATTTAATTGATCATATTATTCTTCTAATTCAAGAAAATACCAATCATATCCCGTAATTACATCAATATATTTCAAACAACCAATTTCAAGCACAATACCAAAATGTAAAGGGATCCATGAATTTATAATATTATATTCAATTACAACCACCTTATTAGATAATAGTAAGTTATTATGAATTACAATTTCCCATGGTGGATATGTAGGGGTGGATGGTGGGTGGGATAGTGACAATGGTAAAAGTTGTGTGGTATATAGAGTAGATGGTAAAGATGGTAATATATAAGATGGATATGGTAGAGATGGTACTATGTGAGATGGGCATGGTTGTTGTGAGAATTTATTATGCCATTCTTTGTAGTATGGTAATTTTTACCATTCACCATACATACTAGATAGGGAAATATTTTGTGAAGAAACATATTTCTTTTTAAATCCAATAGAATTATAAGACATCTCAAAATCATTATGCATACCTCTACCTTCCCAATTTGATGTGTGAACTTGTCCTTGAGTTACAAAGAATAATTGTTCACTTTCACCTTTGTTTTGTCTAGGCTCACTTATATCATCTATCTCCTTCACCATGTCCTCTTGAAAAACTTGGAATGTGCACTTATCTTCTTCCTTGCAACAAAGAGAACAAAAAGTGGTCAAATCTTCATTAAATGATTCATTTTCAAAAACCCATTGTCCTAAAAATTCTTCAATGATATGTTCTTGTTCATCTATAGGAATAATATTAGTAGATGCATGTGACAATGGTGGTGAAAGATCAATATATTCTAAGTTGCATTCTTTAGGTAAAGGGGGTCATAAAAACATCACCTTGTGTTAACATGATTTCCCCACCAATTTTATTCATTTTTGAAGTATTTTTCTTTGAAAATTGATGTATTTGAACTACCTTGAAAATGCAACATTTTTATGTTTTTGTGTTGTTTCTTTAAAATTTATTTTCTTACCTTTCAATTTAATCACAACAAATGGTAATAATATATAAATGGTTCTTTAAGATCTATCTACAAACTAAAACAATGCATCTATTATGATTTAAAACAAAAGTAGTGTTGTGGCAATATACAAACTAAATTAATGGGATCGTAGCTTGTGAGAAGTTTTGTGGCAATATACCTGAAGGGAGGAAAGCAGTGAATTAAGGGAGAATGAATGCAGCTAAAACACATGTGAATTCCCTAAGTAAAAATCTGATTTAATTCTTGTCTGTCTTCCTATCATAATTGTGCTCGGAACTATCACTTCCTGCAACATGAGCTATTACAACAATAGTTTATTAATAAAAAGAGAAACATACCTACTAAATTTGAATCTCAATAATATATTACAAATAAAACTTAAAATATGATGTCGTTTATCATACCAAACTATAATAAAGATGCTGGAATTTAAATCACACAACTACTACAATTCTAAAGTTGTTGAAAATAAATCAAATGAAAATAAATAACACACAAAAATATTAACAGTAAAAATAAATAAATGTCACCATGCTTCACCAAGGAGTGGGCCCTTGCTCTGTGGTTTGCAGGTGAGATGGGATGAGATCCTTTTTACGTTGTTATCTTCATCATGTGAAATATTATTTTATTCATCAATAATTTGATACAAAGTCTTTGCTGCAAAATTCTATATGCCTCTTCTAAAATGCTAATTCACCCCCTTTATAGCTTATTACATTGCCTTATAAGGCGTGAAACAAATTACAAGTTGTTTCACTCTTCCTCTTATTTCTACGTGTAAATTTGTTGCATTATTTTTCTAATAGTATGCATATGCTTTTCTACACCACCAATCATATTTTTGTGTCAACCTATTTTGTGCATTTCCTCCTATTCTTTTGTCCTCTTTTATGGCACTATTTTCTCCTATTCTCTTGTCCTCTTTTATGGCACTATTTATGGCTTGTGGGTTGGAATAAAAAAAGCCATAAAAATAGGAATTTGTTGTGCCATAAAAATAGGATTTTGTTGTGCCATCAAAATAGGATTTAGTTGTGCCATAAAAATATGAATTTGTTGTGCCACCAAAATAGCCATTTGTTTTTCCTTCGTCCATCATAATTTTATTAGTTACAACAACAAATAATATATTCTATTTCATGCTATAAGAGTAGCACAATAAATAGTTATTAAAATAAAATTATTTGTTGCTGTGCAGGTTCCTGTCAAGAACGTGACAGGAAGTTTGTATGCTAATGGTAGCAAATCTGCATGCTGCAAGATATATTTTCCAAGGTTTAAAATCACAATTCTTATTAGTAAAGATAATCCATAATTAATTTCCATTTTTTATCCAAAAAACTATATTAAATACCACTTATATATATATTTAATCATATGCAACGTAAAATGGTAAAATGGTAAGATATGGAATGAAAATGGAACGTCAGAATGGGTATGAAGGTATAGGAAATAGGCTGAAATATAACATAAAATGGAACATGATTGGCTCTCATCAACTCCATCGGAACATCTAATGTCCATCACTAGTTCATTTATATTTCATGCAAAAGAAAAGATGTTTTCATCTTCACTCATCTTCATGTTCTCACTTGCCTTTCAGACTTTGTAGCTTAGCAACCTTTACTAGTGCATCTCCTTCATACAATGTTTCCAACTTTTTCCAGATCTCATGTGCAGTCTTTAGAACTATTACATTAGTCATCTCTATATCTATCAAATCACTCAACAATGCTTCTATAGCCCTGGTATTAGTTTTTGCTTTGTTTATCTCATCAACAGAGGAGGGACCATTATGAGGAATACTATATGCATTCTTTGTTATCTTCCAAAAAGGCTCACCATTGCACTTCAAATGACACTCCATTATGACTCTCCATAGAGAGTCATTTGTACCATCGAATCTAGGACTATCCTTCTTGTATGATGCCATCTCAGATCACCTCAAGCTATTAGAATTCTTTAGAGGAACTAGCTCTAATACCAATTGTTGGTAAAACAATGATAGACAACAAAGATGGGGGTGAATCAGTTTTTGCAAAAATTAAACCTATTCAAACTTAATCAACCTTTAGTCCCAGATATGATAATTAACAGTGCAAGAATAAATCAACATCACATCAGAAACACATGAACACCAAGATTTTTATACGTGGAAACCCTATTAGGGGAAAACAATGATGGATGTTAGTCCACAAGATTATACCCGGTTAAGTGTAATGAAGAATGAATAAAGAATTCACTTGTATTCAAGCACACTTCCTAGAGCTCACTTATCAAAGGGAAATCTCAATACCTTATATAAGATAATAAAATTAATCGATCTGAAAAATATGAACTAAGGAATTAGCTTCTTCATAAGCCTGATTATAGTTTTAGTTAGGCACAAATATACTTCACTCAACCTTATTCACAATCTGCTTTGCATTTGGATGATATGATATTTATTCACACATATCTTTGCATACACATATAGACATACACACTCTCATACTTCAAAATGCAGAAACAATCATTCTTATATATCCGCTACATGGATTTTCATCAACTACTCTATCGGCCACAAAATAATGAATGAATTACAAACTATTGGCCTCAATACATGAATAAATGTTGATGTGCACTAACCTAAGTCAGTCACAACATAGTGAGCACCTAAATCAACATCCTCAAATATGCCAAACAATAAAATATTAATCCTTAAGGATCCGCTACACACTACCACCATCATGTCGGGCAAGAACATGAAAAACTTAAACACACAAGGAAAAATCTTCAATCACAAACATGTCGATCAATGCAAACATACCAAACTGATAGAGCATGATCTAGAAACATCACTTAACATCTTAGGAACATACACAAGAATTCAATTCACTAGAATTACATTCTCTTCTTCTCATAAATGCTTGTTATAGTGATAGATTGACTGTAGAAACACAACACTTTATTAATTTCTTCAATCTTGATGCATACCATTGAAACTTCTGGACAACATACTAGATAGGCTCAAAACAAACCCTTTAGTTCGTGCCTTTAGACCATCAACATACATAAATTTCCATCACTCTAACCTTCTCAGCTTCACTATCTACCTACAATATATTTATTGCAATTTTCTCAATCTCCTCGACATATACAGTCTTCAGGATAATCAGTGCTAATAGTTTTGACATCAATGAAAACCACATATTAGCAACACAACCTCAACTTCCAACAAGGAGAGTATACAATGGTGCTACCATTTTTTTGAAGTCTTTGATGAACCTCCTATAATAACTTGCATGTCCTAAGAAACTCCTAACATATTTTTGTTTTGCGAGGATAGGTTGATTAGTAATCACCTCAATCTTTGCAGGATCTACTTGAATTCCTTGGTGAGAGATGTAGTGATGAAGAACTACACCTTCCTGCATCATCATGAAGCACTTTTCACCATTTAAATATAGATTGTGGTCTTCAAATCTCTATAGGACTCTCTTAATATTTTCCAATGCTTCATTGAAATCAGCACCATAAGTAGTGAAATCATCCATATAAATTTTCATGAAATCGTGAGAGATGTCTGAAAATATGCTAATGACTGCCCTTTAAAAAGTTGCAAGTACATTGCATAAGCCAAATTGAAGTACTGATTAGGCATAGGTTCCCCACGGATAGGTAAAGCTGGTCTTCTCTTGGTCCTCTAGTACAATTTGGATATGGTTATAGCCACTAAATCCATCAAGAAAATAAAAGTATTGCTTTCCTTCAAGTGAGTCTAGAACTTGATCTATGAACGGTAAGGGAAAACGGTCCTTTTTGGTGGCAAAGTTAAGTTATTTGTAATCAATACAAACTTTCCACTTCCCTCATTTTTTGGGAACAATCACCAATGGGGTCACCCATTGGCTATCTGAAATGGGGTAGATAAATCCTACATCTAGTATTTTTTGTAGTTCCTTTTTTACTATTTCTCTCAATGCAGGGTTAATTCTTCTTTGTGGCTGCCTCACTGGTGTACAATCATCTCTTATGTATATCTTATGAGTGCAAATTTTAGGGTCCAATCCCTTCATATCATGATAGTCCCATGAAAATGTATTTTGGTGGGCCCTAAGTAAGTTTTCCAATGATAATTGTTATTTTCACTCAATTTACTATTGATATTCAGATATTTCTCTTTTGACACTTGCACTTGTGTAGTTAACTCAATCACATATGCTTCACTAATGCTTGGTACCTTGATTTCATGTGGCAAAAATGCATGAAACATAACTATTGTTTTAGGAAGATCGATTGCTAGAAGAACATCTATAGGACGAGTGACTGTAGGACGAGCGACTGTAGGATGAGCGTGCAAGAGTGTCTTCATTGTATCAGTAGAATCAGATACATGAGAGTATGATGCTTCCTCTACCTCATAATGGTTCTGAATTATGTTGGAAAATACTTCATCTTCATCTTGAAGCTACAGGAAAGGACTTATGTTGAACATCATAAGTTGTGCCACAAAATTAATTTCCTCAGCCTCTTTACCAACATGGGGCCATACTAGATCATCCTTATCATGGGTTGGTTGAGCGAGAGGCTTTCGAACAAGATTTTTGGTACTCTTTCCATCAAAAATGGTCATGTATCATATTTGGCATCCAATATAAGCATATGTTGTTGTTAACCATGGTCTTCCAGGAATAGTGAGGTACTCGCCTAGTGTGGCTTTAGGAGAAAGAATCATAAAATTTGTTGGGTACTCCCAAGATTCTAGAGTTACCACTAGATCTTACACTATCCATCAGGCTTAATATTAGAACTATCAACAAGCTATAGGACAGTAGGAGTAGGTCCCATGCTTACAATATTTGGTTGTTGTAGGGTGTCATTGGTCATTATATTTATTGTTGCTCCCAAATCAATCAGAGCATTCTTTATATGCATCCCATTTATAACAACTCCTACCACATGACTCCTTGGGTTATTATACTTGGGAACAGTCACTTTCCCAAGCATGATGTCAGCAAGCTATCCCACCACATGAAGTGTAGTGGGGTCTTTATTCTTCTTGCCTGGATTCTTAAGGCATGCTTCCTTGATTGCTTTGCCATATATGGGAACATATTTTATGGCCTAAAATAGAGGTATTTGTACACATATATGCTTCAACTGATCTAGAATGTCAAAGGTTGTGCCCTCCTTTTCTTCCTTTTGTTTCAAAATTTTCAACCTTTGGGAAAATGGTGGTTCAGGTTCAGTCTGCTTGGCTGGGACAGGTTCAGGATTTTTAGGTGCACAAGGTTGAATGGGGACATTCAGAGGCTCCTCATATTCCACACAAAGCTCAGTGATAATGGGTGTGGAAGGAGCTGGAAAAGTAGTTCCTGAATGCAAATGGATGTCACTTACACTCACAACATATCCAAGGAATTTATTTGGATGAGTAAAGTATACAGACTATTGTTGTGGTTTATTATTTAGTTTAGGTGTGGGTTGGGCTGGTAGCTGAGTAGGTTTAGGTGCATTTGAAGTTGAATTGGTAGGAGGAGGAATTATAGTACGTTGTTGGGGCTGAGAATGTGGTTGCATGTAATCGATTGTCTAGTTTGGCCATCGTCATTCTCCCCTCCATTGAGATGTTTGTTGCCAGTTTCTTGGAGGTGGCTTCCAATTTCTTTGAAACTGCTGCCAATTCCCTTGAGGTTTCTGCCACTGGGGTGGAGAGTTTTGGTGATTGGGCCAAGAATTTGGAGATTTAATCCAAGGCTATGGTGGATATCCATATAATTGGATGGATATGAGGGTTTCCATTGATTACTAGATGAATAAGAATTGAAATATGGCCCAGCAAAAGATAGTGGGTCTGATGGAATACCCTATCTTGGAGCCCATGGCCTCCTTTGTGAGACATAGTATACTTTATCATCTTCACCCTGGATTGGTTTGAACTCAGGTGCCATCTGGTTGTTGTCAATTTTAGCTATCATCTTGCATCTGCAGTCCTTCTTCTTTTGTCTATAATGAGGATAATATTTTGCCAACATTGCCTCTTCCTCCTCTTGTTTATTTTTGGCCTGAAGTGAATCTAGCTGAGCAACCATATTGTTTAAGATTTCTTGCTTGAAGTTTGTCGGTAAGCGAGTAATCTCCATCCTTGAAACTTTACTAGTAGATGAATTACCCATAGAGGATTGGTAAGCTCTCCTTTTCTTTGAAGTTTCCCTAGAATAGTTCTCACATATCTTCTTGGTATACTCCCAAGGAACTTGGGTGATATCTCCTCCTCCCATCAAGTCCAAGACATCTATGCAAATATCATTAATTTCTCTCAAGAAAAGCAGCTTCTATGATTCTTCATTGAGTGTATGGTGTGGATATTTCTACAGGAAAAACAAAAACCTTGAAATGTAATATTTCAAGCTCTCATCTTCCTTTTGTTGCATCTAAAAAATTCCATCTCCTCTCATGTCACTGCCCCTGCAATAATCTTTGTATTTATCAAGGAAATTTGTCTTCATGTCCTCCCAAGTCTCCATAGTATATCTGCCTAGGCTCATGAACCATCTTAATGCAAATTCTTTCAAAGTGGTAGGGAATAGCTTAAGCCTATGGGCATCAGTGGCATATTCATAACTTTTATAGAGTATATAAAACTCAAACAAGAATGTATCAGAATATTTTGTGACAAGTCTATATAACTTAGGAAGGACTAAAGAAGTGATATTTTTGAATTTGTCTACTTCATTCCGATGAGCAATGGGGAAAGGAAAAGTTGGTCGGTTGGGTCTATTAGGTCTGTTTCCATTTGCATCACCCATTCTTGTTTGACGAAGTTCCAAAGAAAAGGGGTCTTTAATTAGATTTTGATCTTTAGAGGAAACTTCAAAACTGGTCAATTCTAGAAATGTATCAGCAAAGAGGTGTGGCTCTTCTTCTTCTTCATTTCTTGGAAATTTCTGATACTCAACTATCTGGAATAGATCAGGATTGTTAGAAAGGAAACTCCTATGGGCATCTCTTCTCCTTTTTTTATGCATATGGTATCGACTCACTATCAGCCAGCTCACACAAAGAATTGGAAAAATAATAAGGGGGTCATAACTCTTCTAAATGAGGGATATACTAAAAACAACATCCAAAAATACCTCAAAAAATTATCAATGAGTCCAAAGAACTTCCTAGTTTGATACCATCCCTGACAACAACGCCAAAAATTTAAAACTCCTAAAATATTTCAACAACTAAGCCTTTACAACTATGATTCAGAGATTGGACATCTAACTTGAATATCTATCTCAATCATCATGAAGGTGCATTTAAATTGTCAACCTAGGGACGTAAACTTGAAATGGATCAGCATTGTATGTGCACTAGGAATCCAAAGTAGCCACATTCATCCTATAGCTAAGAAAGAAACAATATTGAAAGTAAATTGCTTGGAAGGAAATAACATAAATGTTGAACATCATCCAATAACTAGAATAAACTGAAATAAATTATAGAAATGAAAATCTAAGCGAACAAACAGGAAACTACTCTATCTACTTTGGTTGTAGGAATAGTCACATGATGGAATTCCAGTGGTTGTAGGAACAGTCAATGCCAAATTCTTAACTAGTTACTGAACAAAATAAAATAAGGTACGGCATAGAATACTCACCAAGTGGGCCCCCTTGGATAAGTATACCCTAAAACTAAAGTAAACCTAGATGTACAATCTTATAACTTCATTTTATTCATTGGAAAACATGACTACAATTGAGAAACATGATTGTATTACTGAAAAGCTTAAGAGTGCAAATACATCATCAAGTTAACATTCTTCGACTAGAATATTAAACCTCCAAAGGAGAATCTAAGTCTTATTTATCTAACCATCTAGCAAGGCAGTCAACTCTGATAGAACCGGAGGACGCCACTTAGGGAAAACGTGGAGAAGAGCGGAGGTGACTACACATGCACAAAATATGTCAGGCATCTTTTCCTTAACATGACTATAGCACAATAGTAGCACCAACGTCTACTCAACAGGAAATTAATAGCATTTACAAGGTGGTTACAATTCAATTTTCATGAAGAATCTCCAGTCGCTGAGAGTCTTCCCTCCATTAAATGACCACCTTGTTGATTGATATGGCACGTGATGAGGTGGTGCAATCTTCCTGAATTGCAGGCCTCAAATTATCTACATGACAATATTAGCATGCAAAACAAGTGCATATCCATAATCATCTTAAAGCGACATTCATTAATCACACGCAAAATTAACATAGAGAGTTCATATAGTATGTCAATATCATTTAAAAGTTATGAAAATAAGTTTATGCCCAAAGTCTATAGTTTTAAGGAAATATTATGAAAATGTCAACTCCCAAGTATCAAAGTCTTAAGACAACTACAGAAAATGGAAAACAAATCCATCAATAATAGATCATAAACTAGAATCATGAGTCATCATATCTTACTAGCATTCATATATTGGAACCCCTCTTGATTGTGTGGTTGACTACTTTAGTGTGAGTTTGAAGCAAGTTCATCCTCTCACTAAAGTGGGGGCTAAATCTAGTGTAGGAAAATAAATACCCTTGTATTTTCACACTTGTTTGGACCCTCCTTGCTTTATGTATCCCTATTTATGTCTTAATTGGTCCTATTTTGCATCCACAAGCCTAATAAATTATATATTTTTATGGCTAATCCTGAAAAGAATCAAAGGATAAATGATAATTTAATGAAATTGGTTGAGTGTCCTTGATTTTTGGACTAGGAATAAAACACCACCTAGGATTTCTTTGTTCTCCAAAGGTCTTGGGACCCTGATTTAAGGCACCTTAAAAGGCCCCTTTTCGGAGTTTGTGCCCTGATTTTCAAGCCTCAAGACTAAGACACCACTTAGGGAATCTTAGTCCCCTTTAACTTATTTTTAGGATTTAAATTCAAATCTTGGTGATATTTATCCTTCTTTAATTAATAAATTCATATGTCGGATTTTTGTGGTGTAATTTAAAGATATTAAGCATGCATAAGTATAAATACAAGGTTCTTTCATTCATTTTCATCCTAGCAACATGAGTATTCATGCATTATAGAAATTTTGTGATCAAGAGAGAATTCAAGATCATTTCGTCAAGTATTTGGAGCCATCATCAAGATTCAAGCATCATTTTAAATATATTCTTGCATCATGTGTGTTTTTGAGCTAACATTTGTGATGTAGGGTTTTGATTCAAGCAAGCAATTTAAGTCAAGATCTATTAATCATTCATTCGATTTAAGATCTACATTCAAGCTAGCCACTTCACACAAGTTTGTAGATTTCATAACAAGGGTTTTGTGAGTTGCAATATAGCACTTTGTTCATTCATCATTTCCCTCCATTATTTCATTTCATTCTAAGTTTTAATTACCAACAAGGGATTTGACCAAGAAAAACCCCCATTTACTAAAAATCAACAAGTTTTTCCTCCCTTGTGTGTTTGAGTTTGCAGATTTAGGTTGAAGATAATTTGAAGTGTAAAGTTGCAAAATTGCAAAGTTGCATTCCAAAGTTTTCATCTTCACGGAAAGTCATTTATAGGCCAAATCTAGAAGTTTCAAGACCTAAGATCTAAGAAGAAGAAGTTGCACACATCAATCCTTAGGATCACATTTTGAAATTTTAGAAATTCAAATTAGGACTAAGAAGACAGTAAGGGCGTCTTAGTCCTCCTGGAGGTATTTTTTACAGATTGCTTCATATCTGATTTCGACATCCGAAGATTTTGTGTTTGCCCCGAAAAAAGTAACGGGACTAAGAAGATAGTAAGGGCTTCTTAGTCCTTCGTATCATATTTTGATAGTATTTTTGCATTTCCAGAATCCTTATAACATTTCCAGACTTCCTAGGTACATACATCTTGTTTTTATTTACTTTTGTCATTTGCACTCATTATTTGGCTTGCATTACTAAGTTTTATGAGTTCAATATTAAGTTTCCTATTCCAATATTTTTCTTGGTGGTGAACCCTTCAAAGCCTAAGGAATCTTCCTAGGTCTCCCTTGTTGAGAATTGAATCACCTTTGTGTTGATAGTCAATCCAATTTGGATCCTAGGTTTCCTTGAATGAACCATCTCCCACTAAAGGAAAAATCTAGGACTAGGGACCCCTTTCTTGTATTGTGAGTCCATTTTCCACCTCATTTTTTTTTCCTATGGTTTAGTTAACAAAAAAAATTGTTATATCATTCTCACCATCCCAAAAAATTTAAAATAAAATGAATTATCTTCAACTCTTCAAGCAAGTGAAAATGCATGTGAAGAAGAAAATGAAAGGGTGGGGATGGTTGGACTTCACTTCCAACAATCTCCCACTTGAAATCCAAATCATACAGTTGTCCCCACTTTCCTAGAAGCTCATTATCACTTAATTACAATACCAAGAGAAGCTCTTATGAATTCTAGCTTCTCTTTAACAAATATTTTGTGACAACATCTGCTAGGTTGTAATTAGTATAAATCTTATCCAACTTGTGTTATCCATCTTCATTGAAACTCTAGATGAAATGATACCGAAGCTCAATATGGTTAGTGCAATTATGAAAATCAGAATTCTTCACTGAATGAATAGCATTATTGCTATCAATAAATAAAGTGAAAAATTGATATTTTGAACCCAAATCACCCAATAATGATTACAACCAGAACATTTATTTAGTTCCTTCAATCATTGTAATGTATTCTACTTCATTAATGGAGAGAGAAACTACTTATTGCAATATAAAAACCCAATTGATCACTATACCTGTAAATGTCAACACATATCCGATGGTAGAACACCTTTTGTCCAAGTCACTAGCCATGCCAAAATCAACATATCCTTGCAATTGAGAATCCTTACCTTTGAACCTCAAAAAATAATGTGAAGTTCTTATCGATACCAAAATTTGACAAGCAGAAACCTTATGGGGAACTTAGTTAAAGGGGGGACCTATTGTGCTAAACTGAGTAACCTTTGGGTTTTTAAAGAAGACGTCTTCTTATGTAATTTGGGGTTTAGAATGCGAAAAGGAAGCAGGTATATAAAATAAAGATCTAACTAAGTTGATGCACTAAGCTATAGGTGTATTCGGGCATTCTAAACCTTCCTTTTAGACATGGTTTGAGGGCCATTCAACAATCTTCTATGTCCAGAATAATAGAAATCAAAGATGAAAAATCCGAATAGTTTACCAAATAACATAAAATAACTCCCATACACATTCACTAAAAAGAAGAGTCGAAGATATGGTCTGAATCAGCAAAATTATATTGAAATTATAGAATTTCTGCAAATAAACTACCCAACACAATAATGGCATATTATAATGTTCTATCAAATAGCTAAGAAAGAGAAAGCCAAAAAATGGCACAATCTGTGAGTCTTATACAATAATCTAAAAACAATACAAAGGCCTCGTATCTTCCCTCTATTCTTTTGTCTATTCCCAACTCCTTCTTTGAAAGAAGAAGCAATATTTATAGAAAATGATCTAACCACTGCTTAGCTAATAAAAAAAAAATTCCATCGTGAGAGAAATGATTTCCATCGAAATGATTTCCCAGAACATTCCAACAAAAATGATTCAGAGCTATAGAATGTACTCGCCTTCGAGACAAATGTATCCCCTGCAAATGAAGGAAGTGGTCCCAACGTAGAAGAAGCACACTCCCTAGAAGACATGTGTTGCTAGCACATGAATTTAGTTAGGAAATGTGGAAATATGGTGCAACCCATTGCTTGTTCCATCCTTCCCTTCTATGAAATTCCCATGAAGAAGACACGTGAAGTCTTTGTTACCTACGTTGACGGTGGGTTCCACCAAAAAGGTCTACGTGGAAAGATGTTACATGGAATATGAACACAACTTGATAGAGAAGCAAAGGGAAGAAAGCCTTAAAGGTGTGTATTGCTGAAATGTGGATGCATTGTGGGGCTTGGCAGAAAAGTGAAGGATGAAATATTTGTGAGGAGCACACAGTGGACACATGGCACATCAGGTGGAGCTCAGTTTAGATTAGGGGGATGAAGATATTCAAATTCATGGGGCGCGATCATAAGCTAAGAAAAATAACATTATCAACTTGAAGGGAGCTTGAGGTATTTTATATCCACAACTTTTGGTGACTACTAAGGGTATTTCGCCTGCGACACGAGGAACCCAAAATTTATGGTTCTCAGACTAGAGTCTTTATCCATTGAGAGATGAAATCAGAGCTTTGAGAGAGAAATTTGCAGAGGCAACCAATTAGCTTCGGATGGCATAGATATAGAGCACAAATTCTTGTGCACCTCATGCAGATCAATCACTTCTTTAAATGGAAGCTTCATGGATATCTCGGTCCCAGAATCAAGTTGAAATATTAGTCACACAATCTAGTGAGTATTACCCTCTATATCCTTAGCAGTTGAGGGTTGACTAAAGCTTTGAAAAGTAGATATTTCTTGTTTCTTCTCCTTAATCTTCTTTGTAACCTACTCCACCGTGACCATCAAATCATCAAAGAGGAATAGGGAGGGCAAGCCCATCTGAGTCAATTGGGAGATTTTTTTCTGCATGTTGTTCATAGTTTGGCTCAGTGTGGCAGTGCAATTGCTAGCATGGAGTATGGTTGTGTGGCAACAAATGAATTCCTTTTCTTTTTTGGCCATCGAATTTTGGTCCTCGATCCCTACACTCACTAAGTCATCATTCAACATGGTGTACAGCTTGTCTAGCAACCTTTCTACCTCAGGAACCTTCTTCGGAATGAACTTTGGGAATTTCTCGATCATTCCATGAACCTCCTGACTGAAACTTGACACCTCTGCCATAAACTATAGTGTCAGCTGGAGAGTCAAATAGAAGGTCTTGACCTTTTCCTAGTATGAAACATATAGTTGTTGGACTACCAAAAGGAGGTTCGACTGGTCAGCAGGGGGTTGGGGAGGATTCCTCAAAAGAACAATTTCAACATCCCTCATCTTGACCTCTTGTGTTAGCTCTGCAATTTTATTTTCTATAGTGGAGAGTTGCTCCTGTAGGGTCTTCAACTCAGCAATCCATTTTTCCTTGGTCTGGATTCTTATCGCGAATTCCCTATCTAGGGAGAGCCTTACGTCTTGGATTTCCTTTTCGAATTGAACTTTTCAGCCCTGGAGGTCTGATTCCTTCTACTACATTATCTACTCCAATTAAGCATGTTGTCACTGAAAATCTTCATCTTTTTCTTGTATCTCCTCCTCCGCTCATGCCAACTAGTTTTTTAACTCTTGGTTTTTCTACCACAAATCATCGACTAGGTTGGGAACTTGGGGTTGGATCATTTTAAGCTCCTCTTGGAGCCTAGCCTATTCTACCACTGCTAGGTATGAAAAGCATGAAAATTCGGTGTCTCTTGCCTTTTCCTTCATCAATAGGATCTCAATCCTTTCCTTGACATTTTTAGCTCATCCTCCTTCTTCTTTAGTTGGCGACTGGACTTGATAAATTTTGTGGTCACCACACGTTGGGTCTCCTCTATGAGCTCAACTTTATCTTGCGGTTGAGTTGTATGTAGATCGAGTCCCATAGCATGGATGGTGTAATCCTCATGCCACATATCCCCCTGTGGCTTGATGACGTTCAGATGCATGGTTGCAAAGTGCAATGACTGTTGAGCCTCAATGAAAATTGTTTGCACCCTTGGCTCTATCAACCTCTTCACATCCTTGTCTCTCTGCTTTTGGAGCTTGAGATCTTGTGCTTGTCTTGTTCTATCTCTCTTCAAAAAAAATTATGTTGGTGATCTAATGAGCTTTCCTGCAAAGGGCGCACTAGGAGGAACATCAAAAGGGAAAGAGAGAGTGGTGGTTTTGGTTGATTTCTTCTTCGAAAGAGAGAGCGCTAGTGGGAAGAATGGGGGAATATGCCAAGGTCTAGTCTACAAAGTGGTTGGAGGACTCATGGGAAGCGACAAAGACAATAGAGGTACAATGAACTCCATTTGTTGAGTAAGTTGGGTTGGAGCCGATGTAGTGGAGGCAGAAGGTGTAGTGATAGTAGTTGCAGACTGTGCTCCAATGAAAGGTGGGATAACCCATGGGGAAGTAAAAGTGAATTTTCCCACTTTGGAGAATTGGGAGAAACCTCTCGCAACCATTGTAACAGAAGTGGAGAAAGAAAGGATGACACTTGAGGTGATGGGTGATGCAAAGATAGTGGAAGAAACTAGACATTGTGAATCAATAAGAGGGGAGAGAAAGATACCTAAGTAGTGGATGGCTTTGATCCTTGGCTCATTGTAGGTTCCTATGAACCCTCTCCAGAAGCCACATCCATACATTGCCTTTTTATTTGGTGGTGAATCCTCCACCTCTAAGATCTCTGTTAGGTGTTGTTGGGTTTTACCTCTAGGTCTTTTCATGGCCCATGAGCATGTTTGTGAGGCTATTAAATGTGATATGTTCACCAAGAGCTTCAAAATAGTTGTGCTAGGTTGCTTCATTGTTGGTCCAGTTTACTATGCTAGGTTCGTCTTCACCTCCATTTCCTTCTCATATCCCTTCCTCTTATATTTCTTATCTTCCTTTGGTCGATCTCTTCATCATCGCTTATGTCAATATCATCATGCGCTATGGTCCACAAAGTGTCAAATTTGTCATCCATGTCTACGTCTTGGAATAGGGCATCATAGCATTTGATTTATTGATGGTAGACCCAAAAATATTTAATCTTTTCTTCACTCCACAACCATTTCTTGACCAAACCATTGCAAAGGGTGGCACTTATTTGTATTTTCTTATTAAACTTCACTAAAGGAAAATAGAAATTGAGCCATGGCAACCTCTTATTATATACATGAATGTGAACCAAATCGATAAATAGATCATCCTAGTCTTACAGGGGATTTTGATGCTTTTCCCCGTAATGTTGGGGGTTGTGGGTTACCTAAATATTTGTGCCCATCAAGTCATTGTCAGGGTTGTATTGCCATTTTTCACAAATTAATACTAACCCTAGATGATGCAACTTCACCTCTAGTAGCTTATGTGTCTGCTTCCTTGCCATAACCACCATTTTGAAAATTAGTGGGCAAAAGAAGAATCATTTCTTCTTGGCCTTCCCTCTATAAAAGTTAAAGTCAATAATCGACACTTTCCAGAACACCTCAAGGTCCAACACCCGATCTGTGAGGCATGTTGGGGGCAGGAACGGTTCCTCGATGAAGCCATGCATTTGAATGCATGTGAAATCCTTCCCAAGAAACAAGTCACATTTAGGAGTGAAGATCTGCATCCATCCCATTTGGTCGGCAAAAAGATGATAAAGACTGTCATCCTCGCTTGAGTCTTGCATAATCGGAGTTAAGAAATAATTTGAGAATGCATAATAGTCATAATTTTTGAAGAGGAGAGGGGTCCATACATAAACTAGCCTTCTAGCTCCCTTCTCATCGAAAATAGCTAACCTCATATTTTTTTTGAAGAATTTGGGGTTCTGATGTAAAAACATATAGGAAAGGAGAGAAGGAAACCTAAACCTATATTTTTTTCTATATTCCTTGATTTTACTCATCATTTCTCGGTCAATGACTTCCATGAAGTCCTACCAAAATACATAATGTTGCCTTCTCAACTGAAAACCCAGACCCGGTTGGAACTCATGCACCCATTTTTCCTTGTCTAGGTCATAAATGAAATCCATCATAGAGAAGGCATCCTAGATATCCCCCTGCTTAAAAGTGTTGTGTGTGACTGAAATTTCTGGTGACTTTGCCAAATCCTCCCAAGGTCTTTGGGATTCCTAGTTATAAAAATCCAGAGCTTTTTCTCTACCTCTCTAGAAGTTTTTCCATGTTTTTTGAGTGAATGACTCCATATTTTTTCTCTACAACCCTCTTTGGGGATGCACAGCATGTCTCTGATAGCCTCATCACTGATTCTAACCCTCAACTCCTAGCCTTCAATGGCATTGTTATTTGGGTTGAAACACAAAATTCCCTCATGAACTAGCTTTGGGCACTAATGCACAAAAGGAACCATGTACTGCGAGAGTCAGTAGAACCATTTCTTTTATGCCAACTGAAGATTGCTAGTGGCCACCTTCATTCTTTTGCAAGTTTCTTCCCTTAGGCTTTTAGGGTTGGTTTTAAGGATTGGATCATGAATGTTATCCCACTCTTCCTTTATCTGGCTCTGGTCTCTGTGAACCTTCTACTTTTCAACATCTCGTATACGAAACCACTTTGGCTTCTCTAGAATTCCAGGCGAAGCATAAGAGGTATCACTAAAAATATTGGCCATAGGCATTGTGTGCATGACATCAAAAACGCTTTCGTCTGCTTCACCTTATGCTTTCATCTAAGGATTCTAGGCCATTTCTTCTGATGTGGATTTTTGTAATATAATAAAATCCCTTTGTTGCTCTACAGAATTACCCTTCTTTGAAACACACCAGTATTAGACGAATGGAAACTAAATAAAAACACCAATATAAGGCTTATATCGAATGAAAATTCAACTGGATGCATGTTCTTCATTTGGGTTCAACTCGTTCAAGTATAGTGCATCATCAATAATTACTTCTTTGAACCTGGCCACTTCTATACCTCCTATATTTTTCAATAACTCTGCACTCAACACTCTTTTCATTGGATAGCATACTCATGAAGCTTTTGCATTATTATTTTTTTGCATGCAACACTTAGCTTTTTCTTGATCGAAGTTAGAAACAACGGTAGCCTTTTTGCATTAAATTTGACATGTACCGCCAACTCCCTTGCTCATGCAAAATGAATTTCTTGCCCTTTTGAAAATACAAGAATTCATAATGATAGCTAGTAAGCACATCCTTCAATGCAATTTTCTTGATAAATTGAGTCGACAATTGCAAGCATTTAAACCTCTTGTATGCTTGGCAATTATATCCCAAAAGAATTATTAAGCCAATAATGTAATGATTAGTATGAAAATATTTGCGCTCAGCCTCGAACATTGAAACATTCTTGCATTGTGACACATCAATACCTATTCATATGAGCGATCACTTTGGACTGCCACCAACTTGTGCTAATTAATTACCTCTCCTTAATCTCACACACAACAATGCGTGCATGGCAGACACAAATAGGTGGGAAACTTGGGTTAGCTCTTGGTGGGTTTTTCGAGTTAGTACTCAATTAGCATCATGCTTATGGCACACAACTACCTTAGACATTTTTGTAAATAGATGAAGCTGAACTTATGAAAAACCTATCACCCCCAAATTTATAAATGGCACCTAAGAAAGATAAAATAGCTGCATAACTGAATTACATGAAGTAGAAACTATGAAAAAGATGACACCCCCAAATTAATCAATGACACCTAAAAAGCTACAATAGTTGCATTACTGAATTTATGAAGCAGAACCTATGAAAAACCTAACACCCCCAAATTTATCAATGACACCTAGAAAATGTAGAATAGTTGATGACTAAATTGATGAAGTGAAACCTATGTAAAACCTAACACCCCCAATTTATAAATGGTGCATAAAAATGGTAGAATAGATGATGGCTGAATTGATGAAGTGGAACTTATGAACAAGATAACACCCCCAAAATTATCTATGTTACCTAAAAAAGCTACAATAGTTTCATGATTCAATTGATGAATCAAAACTTATGCAAAAGAGAACACCCCCAATTTTTTCTAAGGCACCAAAAAATGCAACAATAATTGCATGACTAAATTGATGAATCATAACCTACGTGAAAGAAAAACACCCCCAAATTTATCTAAGGCATCAAAAAAACAATAACAATTGCATTACTGAATTGATGTAGCAACACCTATGAAAAACCTAACACCCCCAAATTTATCAATGACACCTAAAAAAGCTATAATATCTGCATTTCTAAATAACATTAATCCAAACCAAAGATGCCTTATGATGTATTATAACCCACATTAATCAATAGCACCTAAAAAAGATAACACCCTAAAATTAATCAATGGCACCTAAAAAAGATAATGCAAAAGAGAACACCCCCAAAGTTCTCTAAGGCACCAAATTAATCAACAATAGTTGTGTGACTAAATTTATCAATGACACATAAGAAAGCTAGAATAATTACATGTCTAAATTGATGAAGTAGAACCAATGAAAAAGAAACACCCCCAAATTTATCCAAGGCACCTGAAAAAGATACTAGAGTTACATGAGTGAATAGATAAAGCAAAACCAATGAAAAAGAGAACCACATCTCATATCTTAAAAGGAATGTACAACATAAACATACTCACACATAACAAACTGGGAACCACTCTTACATTTTATAGTAGGGAAACACAACTAATTAACTATGATTGTAATGATTGCAATATAAATTGAAGGGAAACACAACTGCTAACCGATGACTGTAATGGCTATAGTGAAGAATGATTTAAATCCTACAGATGAAAAATAGTAATTTTTTTAACAAATCTCACATCTATTTTGCATGATTGAATTGATGAAGAAGAACCCATGAAAAGGATAACACCCCAAAATTTATCTATGGCACTGAAAAACCTACAGTATTTAACTCATTGAATAGATTAAGCAAAACCTAATAAAAAGAGAAACCCACAAATTTATGATAACATTGAGGAAAACCTAGCTGAATGATAATGCAAAACCTATGAGAATACAATAACCCAACTTTTATTTTGAAAACATTACAATCAATAACATATATATGACTGAAATGATGTAAATCGGTATGAAGAACTAGCTTACATCCTCTGATATTTTTGGTCTAGTATTTTGGTCCACAATCCCCCTCCAATGATCATCATTGCTCATGCTTTCAAGAAATGGTTTTTGGATGTTGAAAACTTGTAAGCTCAAAATCTTATGTGCTCATGCACTCGTATGGTGAGTTGGCATTACTCTATTTTTGTATTTTGGTATTAGATCTATCCCTGGTTGACCTAATAAATAGCTAGTGGTATAGTGGATTAATTTTTGTATTTTGAATATATGTATGACCTATATTTGGTCCATGATGACATGATATAGCATACTACACAGTTGAATTATTTTTGGAGAAGTTTTGCGATAACTTGGAGCTGACAATAAGTCTTTTTGGTGAATAAAGATTGCATCTAATCAGGCTGATCTAATTGATGCTTGCAGATGTATCAGATATATATATTAGATTGTTTTGAGTTTGAAGATGATGAATTGAATGTGAACTATGATTTGAATGAAAATTATGGTGCGAATGTGAAGCAAAGTGTGTGAAAATGATGAAGTGTGTTAAGTCTATTTATTGAGAATCAAAGGAACTGAATCATCACTTGTTAGGTGTATCTTCATCAGTTCATGTTCTAGATGTAAGCCATTTTTTTATTATAACTTTGTAGGTAGTGAGCCTCCTTGCTTGGATAGTGAGTCCTCTATGTAAGCAATGATATTTTTGTATCTGGTAGTGAGCCTCTTTTTGTATTCGGTTTTAAAACTACATTATATAGTGAGTTAATCCTCATCGTGGTTTTTCCCATTCTAGATTTTCCACGTAAAAATTATGGTGTTCATGTTTTATGTGGTTTCATGCTCTGTTAATGTCATTGCTCATCTTCACTATTATATGCATTGGAATAATTGAATGGTGTTTGTTCAATAAGTTTAAGAAGATATAGATACACCCCCCTCCCTCTCAGTATCTTGGTTATTCAACAGTTGGTATCAGAGCCTTGGTTCCTTTGAAGAAGCCTAACAGCTTGAGGAAGATCATGTAGACTGAACAAATGGATGATAAAGAAGAGATTTGGGTTGTACTTGAAGATATTGACAAGGCTGAAAATGAAAACAAATATCTAGAAGAGAAAACCTTGATGAAGCAAATGAATGCATCAAAAAATTGAAAGATCAATTGAAGAAATTATAAGAAAGACATATAGAAGTAAGTGAGCAATTAAAACAAGCAAATGAATAGATTACTAAATTGAAGGTGCAAGTGGAAGAAAAGAAGAAAATTGAATATTGTCTTAATATAGTGGTGCAAAGAAATTTTGATGTATGGTCAAAGCTTAAACAAGAAGTGGTGAACTTGAAAGCAGATCTAGAGAAAGAAAAACTCTGCGAAGATAGTTTCAAGACAAGCTCCACCAAGCTTGATGAGTTTATTGTAGGATAGAGACCCTCTAAATACAAAGGTGTTGTGTGAGATGAAGCCAATGAAAACTCTAAGAATGTGCAGACCTCAAATCCAGTGGAAAATCAAAAGACTCAAGATAAAGGGAAGTAGAAAAGAAATCCAAAAAACTTTGCTAGAAGACCGCCTACCAAACAGCCAAATGCTCAAAGGTACTCATCCTTCAATGGTGTTTGTTTATCGTGCAATAAATTTGTTCATAGGGAAACTGAGTGCAAAAGTAGGATGAATCATTTTTTTGGTTCCTTCTCTGGACAATGTTATGCATGTAAGAAAATTGGACATAGAGCTAGTCAATGCTAAACTTCGATGATGAATTGGTTTAATCGAGGTAGAATCAATCAATATTTTGTTGGATATTGTTATAAATGTAATAATTTTGGACATAAATCAAATCAGTGTAGATCAAGGGTTAACAGAAATGAAACAAATCATAAAAATGTTGTCTACTACAATTGTAAAAAATTGAGACATATTTCAAGAGTTTGCAAAAGTAAAAAGGGAAAGCAGTCTTTTCCGATAAAGAAGAATGAACTAGTGAATAAGGTTACCAAGAATGATGTTAAGTGAGAAATGAACAAGATATAAAGAAGTAAAGAAGAGCCATAGATGATAGATGTGTATGTGCCCTCATCCGGTGTAGATAATTCCTCCAGGAACTAGACCTAGCATGGTCTTAGGGGGAGTATTAACAGAAAATTGTTCAAAGCCCCTGGAAATATGGCGTGTTATATGTTGGAATGAAGTTATGTTGTAAGGAATGAATAGGAAGAGGCTATGAAAAATAATCTAGAAGAAAAAGTGCAAGCATGTTCATTTGTAGAGAAAATTAGGGTTTCTCAGTGCAGTGAAGAAGGGTTTTCATTAGCTTTTTGAAACTTATCGCATTTAATGTGAATTAGGGCAACACGATGGTGTATAAATTGAAATTAATAAGTCATTTTTGATCATTTGTGCATTTGAAGAATTCAAAGAACATGTTTGAGCAATCTTGAAGCGATCCTGAAGTGATTTAAAGTGATTTTGAGGCAATCTAAATAAATCATTATGAATAATTAAGAACAAGTCATGGAAGTTTTCAAAGGCATCTCTCTCAGTTTACAAAACGAAGGAAAAAGAAGAAGTTTCATTGAGAAAGAAATAATTTGAAGAAGCTAAGTGTGACGATCGAATCTATTGATAGAGGATCAAGTGGCAATATTCTACTAAGGCTGAAGGGAGTTTAGTTGGAAGAATTTGAGCATCAAAAGATGAAGGAAATGGAACTAGGGTTAAAGACCAATGACTTGTAGAATGTAAAAACCCTAGGTATGGATTTATGGGGAGAATTTCCTTGGTTTGCGAATAAAAAATCCATCGTGTTCCTATCAAGTCAATTCAAGGATGGAAACATTATTTTGGACAAACCCTATCTGATCACGAAGGAGGCAATTGAAGTTATTACTAGGTTGTGTAGTGTTGGTTACCTCTCTGGGAAGAAAACATTGAAATACAAAGAGGTGGAGGAACTTACTAGTATCAACAAAGACTCTCGAGCTCTACTCATAATTACCATTTTTGACCCTATAGTACAGCATGTCGCTTATGCTATTACTTACAAAATCTATTTCAAAAATCGTGAAGGCTCCACTTCAGCTATTGTCGTATATCTTCCGCATAAAATGGTGAAGTAAAACAATCAGTTTGATTTTTGTATCCTAAATATGGAAAACATAATTGAGAATGGCTGAATGTCTTTGGTCAAGGGTTATCCTTTCTGGTTTGGGTCTTTTCTTATATGTATGGTATTTTAATTTCTGAGTTCACTATCGGCAAAAGAGAATGTTAAGTGGAATCTGGGCTCCTTGTTGGAAAACAAGTTTACAGGTATTTGGAATGTATGGAGGATAAAGAAAGTGCATGAAAAGTCTATTTCTTATCCTTGTAGAAGGGTCTATTCTCTAGTGTGCCAGTGTCTAGTCATTTTGAGGAGGGTTCCTCCTCTGGTATGAAAGAATTGAAAGTTTGGTCATTCCCCTCTGAAATCTAAAAAGAGGAAAGTTATCATAGAAGATTTCATCACTATCCCAAAAGAAAAGGAGAATGAAGAAGAATTAATGCCTAGATCTAAATATTTCGATCCAGATGATATTTGGATGATGTTAGATAAAGGTGATATGAAGAAAATTGGTGAAATTTGGTGCGCCTGCCCTTTGATGGATAGGCTTAAAATTGATGATGATTTGGTTGAGTATCTACTCAAGAGAGGAATTAATATTCCAAATGTTTCTGACTCATTACCAGATAATCTAGTAGAAGTTGTTGAAGAGGGAATTTTGCTGGAAGGACCTGAAGGACATAAGTTTGAAGTTGTGGTTGAGAAAAGATGTGTCAAAGCTAAACAAAAGTTATTTGAACACATTGGTGAGACAAGAAAATGCATTAAGGAGATGTCTGGCATCTACAAGTATTGTCTTTGGTGGCTTGCAACAGTCGATAAATTTAGAAGCCGAATTGAAGCCATTGAATTTGAGATGAATAGTATTGGAAAGAGTTTTGATTTCTTCAAAGACAAGGATGGAAAATAGAGAATAAGAGTTGGAGAATTGCAAGTCGAGTTCTTGACTGTTCAGAGACAGAGGGAAGATGTGGTGAGAACCTTCTGGCTTGTTAAAGAAATTGTTGAAGTCTAATTGGATCATCTCTTCAGAATACTTTCTAATGTAGAATATTGTGAATGACAATGCCTGTCTGTGGATTGGTCATCCTCATTTATGCTATTGAGTTTTTTGGATAGCATGTGTACCAAAATATATTTTTTAGTGTTAGCTTGGAAGAGGATTCGTCTAACTATGAGAGAGGGGTACAAGAAAAGATTTCAGGTGAAAAGTGTTATTTTTACTTGAGTTTTTGAATGTTCAATTTTTTGTCTCTTACCTTTGATGGCAAAAAGGGGAGAAAAATGAAAATAAAAACAAAAACAAGAAGAGATATTGAATTGCTAGACAAAGGGGGAGTTTTAGAGTTTTGGAATTCTGGAGTCAGAGTTTATGTGTTTCATATGGGGAGTTAGAATTTCTTTGTAAATACAATGTCACCACGTACATATGTTTACATCCGATTTTTTTTCGCCCTTTGTCCTTGATGTCAAAGGGGGAGAGATTGTCATATAAATAAAGTGAAAAGAATGAAGAAATGTGTGAAGGATTATACATTGTTTTGGCACATGTTATCATCAATGACAAAGGGGGATATTGGTGGAAGAATGAAGAAAAATTTATAGTTGTGCAAACTTTGTGTTGTCATTGATGTCACCATTTTGATTGAGTCGTCAATTTGATTGGGTGCTCTGAACCAGTATGAAGAACCAGGTTACATCCTCTAGTATTTTTATTCCACAATACCCCTCTAGTGATAATCGTTTCTCATGGTTTTGGGAAATGGTTTTTGGATGTTGGAAGCTTGTAAGCTCGGAATCTTATGTGCTCATGCGCTCATATCATGAGTTGACATTAATGTATTTTATATTTTGTTGTTAGGTCTATCCCTTGCCGACCTAATAAATAGTTGGTGGTATAGTTGATTAATTTTTATATTGCGGATATATGTATGACTTATCTTTGGTCCATGTCGACATGATATAGCATACTACATGGTTGAATTATTCTTGGAGAATTTTTTCACTAACTTGGAGCTGATAGTCAGTCTTTTTCTTGAATAACGATTGCATCTAATTAGGCCAACCTAATTGATGCTTGCAAATGTATCAAATATATATTAGATTGTTTTGAGTTTGAAGATGATGAATTGAATGTGAAGTATGATTCAAACGCAATGTATGGTACGAATGTGTAGCAAAGTGTGAGAAAATGATGAAGTGTGTTAAGTTTGTTTATTGAGCATCAAAGGAACTAAATAAACACTTGTTAGGTTTATCTTCATCAGTTCATGTTCCGGTTGTAAGCCATTTTTGTTATTGTAATCCCTTTGTAGGAAGTGAGCCTCCTTGCTTGGATATTGAGTCCTTTATGTAAGAATTGAGATTTTTGTATCTGGTAGTGAGCCTCTTTTTGTATCCAGTTTTGAAACTACATTATATAGTGAGTTAATCCACACTGTGGTTTTTCCCATTTTAAGTTTTCCACATAAAAATTTTGGTGTTCATGTGTTGTGTGGTTTCATGTTCTTTTAATGTCATTTCTCATATTTACTATTATATTCATTGGAATAATTTAATGGTGTTTGTTCAATAATTTTAAGAAGATACTGATTCACCCCCCCCCCCTCGCCTCTTAGTATCTTGGGTATTCAACAAGTAGTAGGAGGGGACATGCATTAAACATGGTTGTATATAAGAATTGCAAGGGGTGGCGAGATATTAATGTGAGCTAGTGGAATGAAAGGGTTGTTGGAGATTATTGAATATTGTTGATATGCGGTTGTCATTGATGTCAACACTATTGGAATTAATGTCTTTAAGACTGTATATGTCGAGGATATTGAGAAAACTATAGTAAAATGCCATAGGGTGTTGGTGATGTAGTGAAGTTTAGTATGGTGGCTAGTTCGAATTATTGATGATAAGGAGTTGCAAATTAAAGGGTTTGTTGAAAAGTATATCTAGTTTATCCACCAAAATTTTTAGAGGTTTGCATGAAGTTTTGATCAAGTTATGAGTATTTGTGTTCTGACAATTATTTTGTTGCTTTAGTTATTGTTCCTAAAAGAAGATAATGTGATTCTAGTAATCTGAGTTGATGCAAATGCTTTGTAGTGATTCATGATGCTCATGGATGTTTCTAGATTGTGCTCTATTTGTGTTGTTGGTTTTCATTGATTTTTGTACTCACGATTGGTGATTTTCTTTTGAGTTTTCATGTTTTTCATGTTCATGGGTGACAGGGTGATTGTAGCATGTTGTGGATCTCGAAGCCTAATTGTTTAAGGTGTTACGTCTTCAAGACATGTTGTTCTGGGTCCCTACTATTTTTTGGTTGACGCTATTTGGTTCACATTGATAAATTGTTTATTAATTTGGGCTGACATTTTATATTTTGGTTGGCTGACATGTAGTTGATGTTATCCTTAGATGCAGATATATATGATCGATTTCTTTGAGGAGAATATGATGCAAGGTGTGTGAAGTGCAAGTGTTGTGTGTGAATAAAGTTCAGATCATTTGAAGGTAGAAGTAAAGTGTGAAGAAGAGTGAGTAGAAGAAAGTGTTCATGTGCTTAACCAAAACTGTAATTAGGCATTAGCAGTTTCTATCTTCTCAGTTCAAAACATCTCAGATGAATGTAATCTGAATGTGACTATAAGACAATGTGTCTTCATTTGGGTAGTAAGCCTTTTGTATTTGAGAAATGAGCTCTAGGTAGTGTGCCCGAATACATGTGCATTCCCCATTTGTAATACTTTTAACAAAGTATAATCTTATGGATTAACCTCCACCATGGTTTTTCCCCTAACAGGATTTCCACACAAAAATCTTGGTGTTATGTGTGTTTTTGATATGGTGATGGTTTATGCTTTCATGTTTATTTATAAGATCTAAGAATAAGTTTAATAAGTATAATTTATGTGAAAACTAATTCACCCCCCCCTCTTAGTTGTCTTCCCTTGTGTTTCCGACAATTGGTATCGAAGAAAGTTCCTCTAGAGCAGCTTGATCACTTGAGGTGATCCAAGATGGCGACATATAAGAAGGATAGTATGAGATTTTATGGAGAAAATTATTCTCTATGGAAGACTCGAATGGAGTGTCATCTTAGATGCGTTGGTGAACCCTACTATATAATTACCAAAAATAGATATATCATCCCTCAGAATGGTCCTTCCACTGTTGTTGAGATTAAGGAAGTTGAGTACAATATTAGGGCTAAGGAAGTGTTGTTGAGTGCTTTGACTGATTCAGAGATGACAAATGTAATAGAGCTAAAGACTACTTATGAGATCTGGAAAAGTTGGAAACTTTGTATGAAGGTGATACCCATGTGAATATTGCTAACCTATAGAGCTCGAAAGGGATATGAAACATTGAGAATGGGTGAAGATCAGAACATTACTTCTTTTATGCAAAGAGTGAATGAACTTGTGTGTAGTATCAAATGTGTTGGTGGTATATTGTAAGAATCATAGATTGTTGCTAAAGTGCTTTTATCCTTGCCTATTTCATAAAAACACAAAGCTGCTACTATTGAGGAGATCCAGACTATGACTAATGTAACTAGAGACATGTTGATTGGTAAGCTTGTTGCTTTTGAGTTAAGTGAGTTTGGTGAATCTCTTCCTAAGACAGAATCTACATTCAAAGCCACTGTATTCGGAAAAGATAAGCAGGGATATGATCCGGGAGAAAGTTCTTCTAGAAAAATGTCCAAGTATGAGAAGGAAATGAGAGAGATTAAAGAAAAAGAGAGAAAAATAGATGAGCTTGAAGCACTTATTGTCAAAAGAGTATCCAAAGGATAAGGTAAGTATAAAGTTAAATTTCCTTTTAAATGTTTTCTTGCAAGAAGATAGGTCATTTTTCCCCAAGGTGTCTTGGAAGAGTTCCTAAGCCAAGATCCAACAAGCCTAGATTCCAAAGAAATTGCAATTTTTTTACTAATGAAGGTGTGACAAATGATGAATCTGATAAAGGGAATGTAGGTGAGAATGAGTTTGTATTTATTGCTATCCAGGAAAATAATCCATTACCTGCTAAATCTACTAGTTGCATGAATGTGGAGAAAGCTCTAGCTACTAGATTTGAAGAAAAAGATGAATGGGTGATTGACAGTGGATGTTGTCATCATATGACAGGTGATAAAAGTAAATTTGTGACCTTGGAAAAGTATGATGGTGGTGTTGTAATATTTGGTGATGACAAAACTAGTGTAATCCGTGGTAGAGGATCCATTTCTTTTGATGGTAAGCATAATACTAATGATGTCATATATGTGGAAGGTTTGAAGCATAATATTTAAGTGTCGAAAAGATGGTTGACAAGGGATATAATCTTCAATTCAATGATGGAAAGTGTAAAATATTGGGGAGTTTTGGGAATGTGATTGCATCTGGTACAAAAACAAAAGGTAATATCTTTCACCTAAGTACTGCTAGTAAAATTTGTCTGATTGCTCATGTTGATGAAAGGTTGTTATGGCATACAAGATTGTGTCATGTAAAATTTGACAATATTATCAAAGATAAGTTATACCCAGGAAATGAGAGATATTCCTAAGTTGATAAAACCTACTAATATTATATGCAAGGAATGTCAATTAGGGAGGCAAACTAGAATTTCATTATGAAGAAAACAATATTGTTCAAATGAAGTGTTGGAGCTTGCATATACTGACTTGTGTGGTCCTTCTAGAATCAAAAGTTTTCAATGAGATAGGTATTTAATGTTACTTATTGATGATTATTCTAGATTGATGCTAGATACTTTCTTAAGGGAAAAATATGAAGCTCTAGAGAAATCCAAGAGTTTCAAGGCTATGGTTAAGACATAAATAGGTATGAAGATTAAAAGTCCAAGATCAGATAGAGGTGGTGAATTCACTTCTGGTGAGTTTAATTCTTTCTGTGAAGAGCATGGGATAAAGAGACAATTATCTGCCCCAAGGAGCCCTCAGCAAAATGGAGTTGTGGAAAGGAAGAATAGGACAATTTAAGAAATTGTGAAGAATATGATGTTGGAAGGAAATGTTCCTCACATCTACTAGAGAGAAGTTGTGACTACTGTCGTTTATACTCTCAACCGGGTACATTTCAAAGGTGATATTGGTACAAGACCCCTTTTGAGCTATGGTTTGGTCATAAGCCTATTGTCAGATACTTCAAAATATTTGGGAGTAAATTCTATATCAAAAGAGATGAAGATATAGAAAATTTTGATGCCAGAAGCAGTGAAGGAATATTTCTTGGTTATTCTACTAAAATTAAAGCCTACTAATGCTACAATAAGAGATTGATGAAAGTAATTGAAAGTGCTAATGTCAAGGTTAATGAGAACACATTTATATCATCCATAACCTATGGATATGATTCAGACAATTAGAATAATAGTACAGATAAAGGAAAGAAATATCAGACTGTAAACAGGAAAATCAAGAGGAAGAAACTAGTGAAAGTACATAAGTAAGATCACAACCTAAAAATCCAAGGTATGTAAGACTAAATCATTCAGAAGATTGGATTATAGGTGATAAGAATAAAGGTGTTCAAACTAGGGGAAGAATTGCAGAAGAGTATTGTTTGATTTCAAAGATTGAGCCTAATAATGTCAATGAAGCATGCAAAGATGAACATTGGATGGAAGCAATGAAAGAAGATTTACTACAAAATTAGAAGAATGATACATGGATTCTTGTTCCTAGACCTAAGGACAAAAATGTAATTGGAACTAAATGGGTCTTTTGAAATAAACTAAATGAGCAAGGTGAAGTTGTTAGAAACAAAGTAAGACTGGTGTGTAAAGGATATTCTCAGATGGAAGGAATTGAATTTGAAGAAAAAAATTCTCTTGTTGCTAGGATTGAAGCTGTGAGACTATTTCTTGCTTATGTTGCTTACAAAAACTTCAAGGTTTATTAGATGGATGTTAAGTCAACATTTCTAAATGGTGAACTCGATGAAGAAGTGTATATTGAGCAATCTGATGGATTTTAATTGACTGATTAGGGAGATATGGTTTGTCGATTGAAGAAAGAATTATATGGACTTAAGCAAGCCCCAAGAGCATGGTATGCCAGATTGGACAAGTATTTGTTGAAGCTTGGATTTAATAAAGGCACTCTTGATAGTAATTTGTATTTCAAGACTGATCATGATAAAGATTTGATTGTTGAAGTCTTTGTTCATAACATTTTTGGAGGAGATGATAATTTGTGCATGAAGTTTGTTGATGAGATGTAGAGTGAGTTTGAGATGTCTATGATTGGAGAAATGAAATTATTTTGGGGATTGAAAATTACTCAGCTAGACAAAGGGATCTTTATATCTCAGTCCAAGTATATGAAAGAATTGATAAAGAAGTTTGGTATGGAATATTAAAAGCCAGTTGGTACACCTATGGTGACCAGATGTAAGTTGACTCAAGATGATTATTCTCCTAAAACAAATCAGACTAGATATAGATCCATGATTGGTGGATTTCTCTATTTGACTCAAACTAGACTTGATATCATGAATGTTGTATGCATTGTTGCAATATTTCAAGCTAATCTTAAGCAATCTCATGTGACAACTGTGAAGATGATTTTCAGGTACTTTAAGGGAATAGTTGATTTTGGGCTATGGTATCCTAAAGAAGACAACCTTAATTTGAGTGCTTTTACTGATGTTGATTGGGAAAGAGATTTGAATGACAAAAAGAGTACTAGTGGTGGTGCATTTTTATTGGGAAAGAAGTTGGTTTCATGGTTAAGTAAGAATTAAAATGTCATTTATTTATCTATTATAGAGGTAGAATACATTGTTGTTGCTAACAATTGTACTCAAGTATTGTGGATGAAGCAAATGTTGAAAGATATCAGAGTTGTGTATGATGAACCTATTGCTATATTCTATGATAATTCAAGTGCAATTAACATTTCTAAGAATTTGGTGCTGCATTAAAAAACCAAGCATATATCTATCAAGTTTCACTTTTTGAGAGAGAAGGTGAGTGAAAAGGAAGTCAGATTGGACTATGTGCCTACTAAGGAACAAATTGTAGATATCTTTACCAAGCCCTTGATTAAGGATAATTTTGATTATCTCAAAGGGAAGCTAGGGGTGATAACCCCTCCTAATCAGAATTAAGATGTAATGACTTGCATCAGTCCATGCATTTCATTGTCATATCTTGCGATCTGGATTGATGTTATGGTGGCTGCTATTCAGGGGGAGTAGTCAGATGTTTAGATATGTGGTTCAGAGCTTGTGAGGGAAAGATAATGTGTAACTTTTTCATTGATGTCAAAGGGGGAGAAGAGTCTTGTGAAAAACTATGAAAGAGTTAAAAAGAGAAGAGTCAAAACCTAAGGGGGATAAAGTGCTAAGAGAAAGTATCATTGGTGGTGTTTTTCACATCATGTGTTTCCATCAATTCCAAAGGGGGAGATCGTTGGATATTTTTGGATATTGCTGATATGTGGTTGCCATTGATATCAACACTATTGGAATTAATGTCTTTAAGACTGTATATGTCAAGGATATTGAGAAAATTGTAATAAAATAAGTTGCAGGGTGTCGGTGATGCAGTGAAGTTCAGTATGGTGGCTAGTTCAAAATATTGATGATAAGGAGTTGTAGATTAAAGGGTTTGTTGAAAAGTATATCTAGTTTATCCATTGAAAGTTTTAGAGGTTTGCATGAAGTTTTGATCAAGCTATGAGTATCTGTGTTTTGACAGTTGTTTTGTTGCTTTAGTTGGTGTTCCTGAAAGAAGATAATGTGATTCTAGTAATCTGAATTGATGTGAATTCTTTTGTAGTGATTCATGATGCTCGTGTATGTTTCTAGATTATGCTCTATTTGTGTGGTTGGTTTGCATCAATTATTGTGCTCGTGATTGGTGATTTTATTTTGAGTGTTAATGTTTTTCATGTTCATGTGCAACAAGGTGATTGTAGCATGTTGTGGATCTCCAAGGCTAATTATTTAAGGTGTTTTGTGTTTAAGACATGTTGTTTTGGGTCCCTACTATGTTTTGGCCAGCGATATTTGGTTTGCATTGATAATGTGTTTATTAATTTTGATCAATAGTTTGTACACATTTTATATTTTGTTGGGCCTACATGTAGTTGATGTTATCCTTAGATGTGGATATATATGATCGATTTCTTTGAGGAGAATATGATGCAAGGTGTGTGAAGTGTGAATGTTGTGTATGAATAAATTTCAAATAATTCGAAGGTAGAAGTAAAGTGTGAAGAAGAGTGAGCAGAAGAAAGTGTTCATGTGCTTAATCAGAACTGTAATTAGGCATTAGCAGATGTTATCTTCTCAGTTCAAAATCTCTTGGATGGATGTAATTTGAATGTGACTGTAAGATAGTGTGTATTCCTTTGGGCAGTAAGCCTTTTGTATTTGAGTAGTGAGCTCTAGGCAGTGTGCCTGAATGCATGTGCATTCCCCATTTTTAATACTTTTAACAGAGTATAATCTTGTGGATTAACCTCCATCGTGGTTTTTCCCCTAACAAGGTTTCCACGCAAAAATCTTGGTGTTATGTGTGTTTCTAATGTGGTAATGCTTTATGCTTTCATGTTCATTTATCAAATCTAAGAATAAGTTTAATAAGTATAATTTTTGTTACAAATGATTCATCCCCCTCTCAGTTGGTTTCCCTTGTGTTGCCAACAAGGGTGGCAAATTGTTTTTTGGTAATGTAGCAAGGCATTATGCCACACATCAAGTGGATGTTCGAGTGAGCATGTTTTAGTTGCATGGAAAAAAATGTCTTTTTAGGATGATGGACTAATCACATTGTCCCATGTGTCAAATTCAATCAAAAAATAAAAAATAAATTATTATTATTTATTCATAATATAATTATGTCTTGACTTGGAAATAGGTAAAAATTGTTCACTAGATAGTCGAGAGCTCATATTTAATGGTTTTAAGAATTTTTGTCAATTAATAATGTACCTTTTAAAATTATTTTTACGAGTATAAATAGGTAAATCTTTTTTAAAAGAACAATATGAGATTCCTGAGAATGATCTAGTGGAGTCTTCCCTACACTTCCAAAGATTTATTTTAGCGTGTCTATATTCCAGACTGTAAGATTTCAACATTAAAATTTGAAGTGACTAAACGAGAAATTAATGACATCTAATTTCATAAATATTAGAGCTTTTATGCTCACAAATGCATGCAGTTGTTCTTTGTTTCCAATATTGATATAGGGGAGAGGGCCCAATACTTGAGAACCCTAACTTTTCCCTTCTAATTATCCTAAGTAAAAATTTCAAATCACTCCCAATTTTTTATAGTAGCATACTTGGAAAGTCCCCTGCTTATAACTTTCATTTCAAGGTAACATCATCAAATCACATCAGCATACTTTTTGTTAAGATGTAGCTTACCGATACTTGTGCATTCACATCATAGGTAGTTGAGCATTGAGGTGGCATCACATGACTGGTTACTTTTTAGATGAAAGAAATACATTTTATTTAATTATGGGTAGTCATGTCAAAACTATTGGTCCAATATTGATAAAAAAAAATTGGACATTATATAAATAACTAATATCACAACTATTGAAAAAATTATCACCTGCTATATCATCTCCCCTAATTTACACTTTAATATAATGACATTATGAAATTCCAAACATATCTTGAGAATTTCATGTAAAATTGTATAGATTATGTGTGATTAAAGGTAGTAGTGTTTAGGCTTTCCAAATTAGAATTGTTGGTGTTACAATTCCCTCTTCTTTAATTATTTTATTACATTGAGAGGCATACCATTGCTGCATATTTTTTCATGTGTACATAAAAACATGCATTTTCTACTGAATTAAGCACATGGATTAGTACAAACCTTTTCAAATGTGTTTTGAACGGATAACAATGAGCTGATTTTAACACTTTGCAGCACATATTTTCATTGGGAGATTATTTGATTACATAGTTTAGCTCTATGTAAAATAGATGTATCTTTTTTTCCCATCTGTATAAATTTGGTATTTATTGTTGATTTATTTATTTAGTTGAAAATAGTTGTGTCGAAGGACTGGAATGAGGACATGTTAATGCCTGGGTTTTGTGCTGGCAGAAATGCATGATTATTTCATGTAATATCAAACCTCTCTACTTATCACCACCAAATTTATGTATTAATTATTAGGTCTTGACTTATCAAAACAACTCCACTGGAGGATGTTTTCTAGAATGAGGACATGTCAATGCCTCAGATTTGTGTTGGTAGAAATTCATGATTATTTCATGAAATATTCAACCTCCTCTACCACAAAACTACCATATACCACATCATTTTCATATAAGAGTTTCTTGCCACCTATATGTAGCGACAACTAAGAACAGGGTGATCCCACAATGTTGGTTTGCAATTTCTGGGAGATTCTGATTTCTGTTGAAATCGCATCTTTTTAGAAAATATAATGATTGAAGCCTTAAAACATTCTATTTTAAGGATTCCAATTGAAGAGGGTTTGATCAAACCACCTTATATCAAACCCCCTTGGATAGAACCCTGCTAGTATTAAACCATACCTATAACGGAGTCTCTTTTACACCTTTAAAAATGCTGATAAAAAACCACTTTTGATTTACCTTTTGGGGGATCAAGTGAATTCATTTAAAATTTATTTTTGTAAGTATGTAGTCCTTATTATAAGCTTCCCAAAAAGTATAATTTTAAATAAATTTAATTTTATTATTATGTTTATTTTTAATTTCTTGTGAATGTAGTTTTTTCACTGAAAATCAAGCTCTTTGTTCTACACATGTGGAAAAATAGAATATTATAAAAAAAAAATTGAAAAATATCAGTGCACTAGATATTGAAATCCTTGATCCAATAAAAAAAAATATTGAATCATGATACATACAAAAAAGGTTGTGTTGTATACAGTCTGCCTATGTTTGAATTGTAATTGATTTGACTTTAAAACTTTCTTAATGAAAAAAAAATCAATAAAACACTATGAAACCAAATGAAAGCACTAGATATCATAGTTACAAATCTAAATTTGAAAAAATTAGAATTTTGCCCTTCATGGAAAAAGAGTTATGTTGTATACAGTGAGCATCACTCCTTAAAAATTGTGTTTATTGAAAAAAAACTAATTTTTGAAGAAGATGGAAAAATAAGTACAATTTGATTCCAAAAATTTTGAAAAAATAATATTTATAATTTATAAACAAAATTTCACAAATCACTAGTTTTCATCATCTTCAAATTCCTCACGGATTAGCCACTATAGGTGGCTGAAAGTGAAGATTTAGTTAGAAAAATCAGTTCAGTGTCTAGTTTGGCCAAAAATTATAAACCAGTACTATGGGATCACCCGACAATATATCCTTGTTTTTGTTGTTTGTATGGTCTTACAATTCTATACAAAATATCATTGTTTTCCTTTCATTTCAAGTCTCAATTTATGCAGTGAATGATACCTAGTTTGCAAAGGACAACTCGCTCTCTTGAACAAGGTATGACTGATTAGATTTCTTATGTATTATTATGATTTCTCCATCTTCATTAGTTTCTCCTTCAACATAAACCATGCTTTGGGTGCTCTTCCATTTCCTATTGTTGTTGAAGGTACACTCCATGATAACCAAGGCACCTGTAGCCCATTCCATTATCTAACACATCAACATTGTCAAAACTAATAAAGATGTACAATAATGATAACTACAGTGCATATTTAACTGGTAAGAAGTAGGCGGTTTATGACCGGTTGGGTGTCATAGAATATGCTACCCCACCACAACATGGTTAGGCTTTTGAATGCCTTCTCCATAGATGTTAAGGATTCTTGATGCCATTTTTGTTTTTCACTATTTCATGATGTAAGGTAGGGGGCCAACCACACCAAGGCTCCAGGTTGTGAAGAGCCAAGAGCAAATATTTTCCCTATCTTACCTCAAGCTAACGGGAATTTAAGGTAAGTATATAGAATGAAGAGAAGTCTCAAGTGCTTCTATCACTCTACAGATCAAAAAACTTGAATGGGGATAGACAAGCCATTTTTTGGAATCTAGACTGTAACTCAAACAACTCTTTGCCCAAGGATAGCAGTGTGGATCAAGGATAACAATACGACATGCTAGCATCTCTATGGTGCACTAGCATCTGTATGGCCAAAAAGTGAAAATTATAGTGTAGGAAATGAGAAAAACTGCTAACTGCCTAGTTGACAAAGTTTGACTAAATGAATAGAATGATAAAGCATGATAAATAACTATATAAGTGGTAAAGAAGGTAGATGAAAGTAAGGGCGATGAAAATCAACTCATTATGGCTCTAATTCACTAGTGAGCTCCACATGTATGTTCACCTACATAGCCAAGAGAGGGAAAAATGTTGGGCTATATAGAGGTTTGCCTTAGTCAAACCATCGCTTTGGTGTTTCCACCTCCACAAATAGCCAAGAAAGCCATGAAGTAGAAAATACGATAAAGAAAATAGAAAGGAGAGTACTGAACACTACTCTATCAAACCACAACAAGAGAGGATAGTGATGCAATACCACCTCCACCAAAGGCCCTTAAGGAAAATGAAGGGAAAATTCAAGCCAACGAGGTTGGAAAATTCAACACAGTTGCAATGGTGATGAAGGGAGGTCTCACAAGACTCCAAACTCGTAGCTTCTATGGTAGCACAACATGTATGAAAATGAAGTCGATGGTGTAACAAGTTGCTGTAACAATAAAGAGAGTGTTTTGAATCACTAAAAGATCAAGTGAATTGCTAGAAATATTATAGAAGAATGTTGAAGAGATCATAGAAGATGGAATGAATATGAAATGGATGCATTTGAAGATTAAAATGAGAGGGAAAGAGTCATTTTTAGGCTAGTCGGTCGACACAGAGGAATGAATCTATTTGGAATGGTAGTGTATCATGTATAATTCCATGCATTGTGCTCGTATCCTCGACAAATATTCCCTAATCGACACAAAAAAAAGGCACCAAGTGGATGTGAGGCAGATGGGTGATGTGAAATTTCTCATTCGGGTTTGATTTTCTAAGGTGGAGGGATGCAAAAGGGGGATTTACACAAGTGGTGCAAATTTTCTCCTATATATTTTGGCCCCACTTTAGTCAGCAAAAGTATCAATGAGTGTTTGGTAAAGTAGATTGGAGAGTTAGAAGTGTATACCTGAATCGTCGAGGAAGTAGACCACGATCTCAAAAACTCAAAAGTGTACAGTAGGCAAAGAACTTCATAGGTACTCTCTCTTGAGGAGGTTTGAACAAAAGACTTTGTAGCTCCTCAAAACTATGAAGTTGAACAAAGTAAACTAAGGTCCCACAAACCAATGATGGACAAATCTCTTAGGATGCAAGTGCTTCACAGGCCCTCGAACCTACATAGAAGGCACCTCCCCCAGGTACTCTCTCCTAAAGTAAGCTTGATGTGAGGAGATTCCGCAGAGTCGAACTGGAAAGAAACTTCACAAGCACACCTACAAAGCAACATGTTAATCCGTAGATAAAACATGTTAGAAAACAAAGAGCAGCCACACAGGAAAACAAGCGGATAGTAATTTTTTTTTAAAGGAATAGCATTCAAAGGGGTCCCTTGAGAGCCCTTTTAAAACAAGAGGGGTTCACTCAAGGGACACATCATTTGAAAGTGCAAGAATTTTTTTTTCAAATCAATTCAACATCAAGGAATCCTTTCAAAATATGTTCACTTCATCAAGGAATTCAAAAGGAAGAAAATTCCCCCTCACAAGGGGAAGGTCGAGGCTTCTCCCATAGGAAAAGTTACTCCCTCCTCATAGGAAAGTTCTTCAAGTTCTTTCTTTGCGAACCCATGATGAAGGAAACACATTTCGCTAGGGGTCCTAGTTGAGAATGCAATTTTTGAAAAAAAAATTAAAAGGTTTTCAAGAAAAGATTCGTTGGACATGAATATGTTTTCTAAAAATCAAAGTAATATGATAGCCCCCCTTAGGATGGTGTGTGCAAAAAATAGAGCCATGTGGCATCCTAAGGAGAGAAAAGAGAGAATGAAAAAGTGATGTTGTGGCTCGTGAGACATAGAGAGATTTCACCATGGTAAATTTTTCGCGCTCACGAGGAACAACACATAGTCGCCACAACATCATGGATCAAGAAAAGAAGAGAGAAAGATAAAATAATGAGAGAAAAATAGTAACATCATGAATAAAGGGCACATGGGCAATCTGATATTTTAGGGTTAGAGCTTTGATGAGTCTAGAATTTGACCTAGTTAGAGGGGTAGAATCTCTTGTTATTTTCTGAAATTACCACAGACTTTGACATTATATGTTGACACTTTTCATATAGTTTCTCTCAATTATATAACATATGGACTAATTTCACTTCTGTTGGTTTTAATGATATATATACCCATTATATGGACCATCTATACTTATCTTGCATGCGATTGATGAAAGTTATTTAAGGTGGTTATCATTATGCAATTACTATGTGTACTGACATTATTCTGCAGACATGATTGAAAATTTAAGTTGAGGAATGCATTCACCATCTGGTCAGGTTGAGGAGTCGCATGAAAGTCAACTGAAGACGACGACATAATATTATTGTGTCAACCGCAAGTAACCACCTTGCACCAATATTTAATGGAATTGAGCATTGAGGGTGTTACTGTAGTGGTCAATTCCATGTTTGGGCATGCATGTCTAAACGGATTCCCCTGCATGCGTAACCACTCCTTCCATTTTCTCTTGTTTTCCCTAAATGGAATATTCTTTATTAGTGGGATTTGATGGCCCTTTTCAATTGATAAATAAGGCTTGAATCCTCCTTCCTCAAGCTAGCGATAGCGAGTTAGTGATTTGATCACCAAGTTCTTGTACAAGCTGATTATCAGTCATATTTCTATAATTGCATTTTTTGATAAATAAAATGAGATTTTGAGTTGAGTATCCAAGTTTTATAGTAGTTTAAAGAATACTCATCCAAGGGGACCCACTTAGTGAGTAATTTATTCCTTTAGTGTAGTTAGATTAGTGTTAGTTTATATTTAGTACTTAGTTAAGATTCTTGGCATTAACTCTTCCTGCAACCACTAGAACTCTGTCTTGTGATTGTTCCTGCAGCCGAGGCAGGCAAACTAGTTTTTGTTGGATGCTTAGATTTTTCCTTCCTATTATGAATAATCAATTTAGATTTTCTTGAGTGATGTTCAGTATTTTCTTTATTTCCTTTCATGCAATTTTCTTTCAGCCTTAAGCTTTCTTGGTCATAAAAGTGAGATGACTACTCTAGAATTCCTAGTGCACATACTATGCTGACCCATTTCAAGTTCACATCCCTAGGTTGACAATTTAAATGTACCTTCATGATGGTTAAAATGGTTATTCATATCAGATTTCCAATCTCTGAATCATGGCAGTAAGAGCTTAGTTATTCAAATCATTATAGGAGGCCAACATTTTTTGCACCATTGTCAAGGATGGTGTCAAACTAGGCAGTCCTTTGGAGTCATTGATAACTTTTCTACTATAGTATTTCTAAATTTTTCTCTTAGTGTTAGAAGTATGATCCACTATTCTTCCCCACCCATTATTTGTGTGAGTTGGTTGATACTGAGTTGATACCGCATGTATAGAAGAATAAGAGATGCTTATGGGAGATTCATTCCTAATAATATTGAACCATTTCAGCTAGTAGAATGTCCAAATATGCCTAGAGATGAACAAGAAAAAGAAGAACCACAACCCTTTTGCTGATATATTCCCTGACTTGACCAGTTCTAAAGTTTCCCTTGAAGATCAAAAACTTGCTGAAGAACCTTTTATTTTGGAATTTCATCAAGCAGACATGGTTGATGCAAATGGAGATAGGCCTAATAGGCGGAACCAACTAGCTTTCCCCTTTCCCATCACTAAACAAAATGAAGTAGATAACCTCAAAAATATCCCTGCTTCAATCCTTCCTAAATTCTATGGGCTTGTCACAGAAGATCCTGATACCTTCTTGTTTGAGTTTGATATACTCTGTAGAAGCTATCACTATACCATTGATGCTCATAGACTCAAGTTATTTCCTACTAGTCTAAAAGAAGCTGCATTAAGATGGTTTATGAGCCTTGTCAGAAATACTGTGAGAACTTGGGAAGATATGAAGACAAAGTTTCTTGAGAAGTACAAAGAATATTGTAGGGGTAGTGACATGAGAGGAGGTAACTTTTTTAGAATGCAGCAAAAATAAGGTGAGATCTTGGAAGATTTCATTTCAAGATTTATGTTTTGTCTACAGAAATCTCCACATCATACACTTAATGAGGACTCACAAAAGTTACTTTTCTTGAGAGGAATTAATGCAAGCTGCATTGATGCCTTGGATATAATGGAAAGAGGAGATATCACTCAAGTCCCTTGGGATGATATCAAGAAGATATGTCAAAACTATTCTAGGGAAAATTCAAAGAAAGGAAGAGCCTACCAATCCTCTATGGGTAAGTCATCTAGTAGTGGAGTCTCAAGGATGGGGATTACTAATTTGTTGGCAGATTTCAAGAAAGATATACCTAATAATCTAGCTACTCAGTTGGATACACTTCAAGCTAAAAAGAAACATGAGGAGGCATAAGCAATACTGACAGAATATTGCCTTCAGTGTAGACAAAAGAAGAGGGACTGCAGATGCAAGGTGATAGCTAACATTAATAGTAAGAAAATTTCACCTGAGTTTAAACCAATTCAGATCGAGGAAGACCAAGTCTACTTTGTTGCACAGAAGAGGCCATGGGATTTAAGACAAGGTATGCTACCAGATCCACTATCTTTTGTTGGACCATATTTTAATTCTTCTTATTCATCTGGTAACCAGTGGTAGCCGCCTTACCCATCCAGCTATGGAGGATACCCACCCTGATCTTTGAATAACCCACCCAATTCTTGGTATAATTATCAGAATACCTCACCTTAATGGTAGAAACCTCAGGGGAATTGGCAACAGTTTCAGGGACCTTGGCAACCACCCCTAGGAAAATAGCAACAAACATCTCAATGGAGAATTGGCCAACAATGGCCAAATCAGCCCACCAGCTATATACAGACATCTTCTCAAACTCAACAACCTACTCTAATGCCCCCTCCTACTAATCCAAGTGCTAATATATCTAAACCTACCCAAATAATAAACCACGGAAACAACCTATATATTTTCCTAATCAAAACCAATTTCCTGCATATGTTGTGAGTTTAAGTGACATACGCCTACATTCAGGAACAACCTTGCAAGCTCCTTCCACCCCCATTATCACTAAGCTACCTGTGGTGAAGAATATTTGCCTGAACCCATTCAACCTTGTGCAACTAAACCTCCTGACCCAGCTCCAGTAAACCAGACAGCACAAGAACCACTATTTCCTCACAGATTAAAAGGTTTCCAAACAAAAACAAGATGAGGAAAGTAGCTTTGATATCTTAGATCAACTCAAGAATATATGTGTCCAGATACCTCTGTTTTAGGCCATAAAATATGTCCCCATCTATAGAAAATCAATTAAAGAGCCATGCCTCAAGAAACTGGGCATGAAAAAGAAGAACCCCACTATAGTCCATGTAGTAGGGAAGCTTGTTGACATCATGCTTGGAAAAGTAACTATCCCCAAGTACAATGATCCAAGTAGCCCTATAGTTGAAGTTGTTATAAATGGGATGAACATAAAGGATGCTTTGATTGATTTAGGTGCAACAATCAACATGATGAATAAAGACATCCTGCAACAACTAAATATTTCAAACATGAGGTCCACTCCTATAGTCCTACAACTTGCCGATAGCTCCACTGTGAAGCTAGATGGCATAGTAGAAGACCTGGTGGTAATCCTAGACTCTTGGGCGTGTCCACCTGACTTCATGGTTATTTCCCCTAAAGCAACACTAGGAGGATATCCACTTATCCTTGGTCGGACATGGCTAGCAACTACAGACGCTTATATTGGATGTCGCTCAGGTGATATGACCATTTTGAATGGCACGGACACTAAAAATATTGTTCTATATCCTTCAACTCAGCCATCCCAAAATGCATAAATATCAGTATGGCCACATATTGGTGAAGAAGACAAAGAATTCAACTTAGTGGCATAGCTTATGATGCTTGGAAGAAGTCCTTTCCTATAGCTTCAAGATGAAGATGAGGTGTTATCTAACATCATTCAAAACCAATGTCAAATAAAGGAAACAACATCTGGTCCCGTAGACATCGAGCAAAAACTTATATCTGTTTTGCATGATCTTCCTGCAACAACTCTTTCGGTAGACAAACTTCCTGCAACAACTGTCTCTGCAGAAAGACTTCCTGCAACAACTACCCCCATAGACAAAATTCCTGCAACAACAGGTATGTTTCACACAATGCTGCCACCTAAAATTAAGATACCTTGTATTAATGAAGAAACTATGATACAACTAGTCACACAAGTACAAGTGTCTGAGAGATGCTCTCTACACATCAATAGTAAATTGAATGAAGGACAACAGTTGATATTGGAAAATCTATTGAAAACTCATCAAAAAGAATTTTCTTGGGATTATCATGACATGAAAGGGTTAGATCGAAAACTCTGCACTCACATAATCTATATCAAGGATGAATGTATGCCTATCAGACAACCACAACGGAGAATCAAACCTTCCTTGAGAGAAATTGTCAAAACTAAACTGCAAAAGTTGCTAGACACAGGATTTATCTACCCTGTCTTAGATAGCCAGTGGGTATCACCATTGATGATTGTGCCCAAGAAGGGAGGACAATAGTGAGTTTTTTTTTACTATAGGGAGCTCAATGCTACCACTAAGAAGGATAAATTTCTCTTGCATTTTGTGGATCAAGTCCGAAACTCTCTTGTAGGTAAACAATACTTCTCCTTTCTTGATGGATTCAGTGGATACAATCAAATTCAAATTGCACCAGAAGACCAAGAGAAGACTACATTTACATGTCCTTGGGGGACATATGCATATTATGTGCTTCCCTTTGGGCTATGCAATACACCTGCCACTTTCCAGAGAGCAGTCATCAATATATCCTCAAACATCTCCCTTCACTACATGGAGATCTATATGGATGATTTTACTACCTATGGTGCCACATTTGATGAAGCACTAGAGAACTTGAAGAAAGTACTCCAGAGATGTGAGGATCAGAATCCACCCTTAAATAGTGAAAAGTGCTTCATGATGATGCAAGAAGGTGTAGTCCTTGGCCACTACATTTCACACCTTGGAATTCAAGTTATCCAATAAAAAATGAGGTAATAAATAATCTGCCTACACCTGCAAAAAAAAAAGGATGCTAGGATTTTTTTAGGACATACAAGATATTACAGACATTTTATCAAGGATTTTAGCAAAATAGAAGCCCCACTATATAGTCTTTTGACTAAAGATGTTGAATTTCAATGGACAAAAAATTGTGACAAAGCATTTTCTGATTTAAAGATAGCTCTAACTCATGCTCCTATACTTAAGGGACCAAATTGGGAAATCCCTTTCCACATCCATACTGATGCCTTAGATTATGCCATAGGATCTATCTTAGGACAAAAAGTAGAAGCTATTAAAAATTCCATTTACTTTGTTAGTAAGAACTTGCAGGGAATTGAATTTAATTACATAGTCACAGAGAAAGAAATGATGGTAGTAATCTATGCCTTGAATAAATTCAGGAACTATATCACATGTTATCGATTTTTTGTACACACTGATCATGCAACCATTAGATACCTTATGAACAAACCTCTAATCTCAGGAATATTAGCCAGATGGTTGCTACTAATACAAGATTTTGACATAACTATTGTGGAAAAACTAGGGAAAGAAAATGTGGTTGCAGATTTCCTCTCATGACTGACATCATCAAATGATACTCAAGCAATATATGACTCTTTTTACAGATGACCATCTATTCTCCATCAATGTGAAAACACCCTAGTATGCTGACATAGCCAATTACCTTGTGATAGGGAGAGTTCCTCCTCACTTCTCCCCAAAAGAGAGAAGAGTGTTGATTGAGAAATCCTTTCTTTTTTCATGGATAGTTGGATGCCTATTTTATACTGGACCTGATCATGTTATGAGAAGGTGTGTAAGGGAAGATGAAATCTATTACATTTTGCATGCATGCCATGATGAACCCTGTGGAGGCCACTTTGCAGCTAAATAGACAACAATGAAAATATTGAACACATAATACTATTGGCCTACATTACACAAAGATGCAAGAAAATATACAAGGAGATGTGATAGATGCGAAAGGATGGGTAGGCCAACAAAGTCAAATGAAATTCCACTCTGTCCACAAGTGGTAGTTACTCTTTTTGACAAATGGGGTCTAGATTTTGTGGGACCCATTGATCTTCATTTCAATGGTAAGTCCTATATTCTAGTATGCACTGATTATGTAACAAAGTGGGTTGAATTCAAAGCCATGAAGCATGCAAGAGACAGTAAGTTTGTACAATTCCTTTATGAAGAAATTTTCACAAGATATGGGGTACGAAGAGAAATAGTAACTAATCAAGACACTCAATTTAGATCAGCCCTTATTACAACATTGGTCAATGAATATAACATCAAGCACATGAAATCCACCCCTTATCACCCTCAAGAAAATGGACAAGTCGAGGTGAAAAATAGAGAGATTGAGGCATCCTCACCAAAATAGTGCATATTCATAGAAAAGATTGGGCAAATAGATTATAAGAAGCAGTTTGGGCTTACAGGACCACCTAGAAGACAACTACAAGATTCACCCCATTTGAGTTGCTATATGGGAAAACAACCATGATACCTATAGAATTTGAGAACAAGACTCTTAGAACCACTCTAGAGTTGGGGATGGATATTTACAAGTCACAAAAGGAACGGATCATGTAGCTCAATAAATTGGACGAGCTAAGGAAAACAACATTACATCACACTGAACTTGTGCAAAGTCAAAGAGTCAAATGGCATGAAAAATTTATCAAAGAGAAGAAATTTTAGCCAGGTGACTGGGCATTACTTTATGATTCATGATACAAGGATAATGCAGGTAAATTGCAAACAAGATGGCTAGGGCCTTATGAAGTGGCAAAGGTCTTTCCCAATGGAGCTGTGCAGCTCACAACTATTGACCCAGTGAAATTCAAACTACTAGTAAATGGGCACCGTCTCAAATTATATCACAAGCTAGCTTCAAAAGAAGAGTTCCTTCAGCAATTTATCCAACACACAGCGCTTGAGCACGGTTCCTGCAGCAACGAAGTTCCTACAACATAAAGGTAGCGGACCTAGTGTCCCTCCTTCTGATTAAATGAGGTACATACTTATCATAATAAAGATTTCTCCTTTTATATAAATCCACTTCTTTTCCCATCCACCCATCCGCCCATTCATACCACCTTTTTCTCTCTTCCATCATTTCATTTCACCTCACCCCATTCCATCATCATTAATTGCTCAGCAACACAAGCGGTACTTTCTCCCTGATCGAGTACGTGCACATTAATTGCATTCTTAATTATCCTTTAGAGCGTTTCATTTAATCACTAAACGATAAGATGGGTGCTCACATAATTGTCTTTAAATCCCCCGTCAAATCAATCTTTCCATTTTGCATGTGTGGAAACATGTCCAAATTTAGGTTGGGGGAGGGGTAAGCAAGATGCATAAATTTTGCCACATGCCGATATATGATTGTTTGCCTCAAAAAATATTGTGAGTTGATTCAAGATTTAAAATGAATGACAGCTCGCATGTGTGATGTGACACTAAACTGTTGCCACCATTCCCTCTCATTATGATTCCTTTTATTGCCATTTCTTCTATTCTTAACTCGGTCATGATTCTGAAATGCAAGTGCTAAGTTGCTAAAAACAAGGAAAAAAGTAAATTTAGTCGACGGATTCACCCAACAAGTAGACAAGAAAAATTTGAAAAAATATAGAGGTGATTTTATAGGGTGACGAGCTGAGTAGAGACAATGGGAGGTAGACTCATTTGGAATGAGCCCTCAACTCATGATGCCTTGTTACAGGACGTTGTGTGCTTAGCCGAATTTCAGAATTGTGGGTGGCTAGACTATTTTTTGAATTTGGATGGTTTCAACAAGGGTATTGCATTGGAGTTCGCTCAGACATTTTTAGACGGAAAGGCCATGGTGAAAGGACTAGAAGTCATAGCAACTGAGGAACGAATTTCTGAAGTTTCAGGGGTGTCAGCAGACGGTGAACCTTACCCTATTTCTAAGGATGCCAAAACAGCCAGGGCCATATTTACAATGCATGGTGACCCTCCACTCACAATTGACAAGCAAGGTGCAAAGAGGCTCTCTCTACCTGAGCCATGGAAGTAGGTTGAGCCACACTTTTTTCACAATTATGTTGTTGCACTAAAGAGAATTGACAGATATATCCAGCTTCGGAGAAGCAAGGGGTGTGAATGGCTTCCCCTGACTTTCCAGCCACCCATCCTCCTATGGCCTGTGCCTAACTTCATATTCTACATGTATGAAATTGCAGAAGAGCAACAAAGATGGAGAAGGCTTCATAAGTTGGGCGGGTTTTATTGGAATCCTGATTCATCTACTGTAGACATCGACATTGGAAAACTATCAGTTGCAGACTTTAGGGCCTTAACAAAGTAGAAGCATAACTCTTCCCCTGTTGGAGGACCAGTAAAATGTTAGGTTGGGGGAAGTGATGAGTCTATAATTTGACCTAGTTAGAGGGGTAGAATCTCTTGTTATTTTCTGAAATTACCATAGACTCTGACATTATATGCTAACACTTTTCAGATAATTTCTCTTAGTTATATAACATGTGGACTAATTTCACTTATTCTGGTTTTAATGATATATATACCCATTATGTGGACCATCTATACTTATCTTGCATGTGATTTATGAACGTTCTTTAAGGTGGTTATGATTATGCAATTACTATATCACTAGTACAAAAATAAAAATATATGACTAAATAAACTACTAAAAATTGCATATAAATGACTAATTTTGGTCATGTGACCATTAGTAGTTTATTGCCGGTCATTTATAACATGACCAAATTTATGTCTAAACTATTTTAGTCATTTATCTAGTCATTGATTTGGTCATTGATTTGGTCATTGATTTAGTCATTAATCTAGTCGTTGATTTTTGTTAACTAGCCATTTATTTAGTCATGGTAGTGATTTATTTAGTCATATATTTAATCATTAATTTAGTCATATATTTAGTCATTAATTTAGTCATTATTTTAGTCATGGTAGTCATATATTTAGTCATTGTATTCATCTATTTTAGTCATAGTAGTCATTTATTTAGTCATGGTTTAGTCATTTATTTGAGTGAATCAATGATTCAAGTTATAAATCAAATCTAACTTAATTAATTCTCACAAATTTATGTATATAAACTTCAAATATCATAGATATTCAAAAAAAAAAAATTGTATTGGATTAAAATGAAATAAATATATACAATCAACAAACAACTTTATGCATATAAAACTCAAATATCATAGATATTCAAATGTTTTTTTTTTGTATTGCATGAAAAATAATAATATACAAACAACAACCGCATAGCCAAAGGAATTACAAATAGCATACAACTGCATAGCTAAAGAATTTACAAATAGCATACACCTGCATAAACAAAGATCCAAGAAATACATCCTTCACTGCACTCTTGGTTGCCATGGAAGACAAATCCAAGATACGATACAAATGCTGCAAAAATTGAAGGGAGAAAAGACATAAAAATATATAGTAAATGTAGTTATATTATTTGTGGTGCATATATTGCTCGATTTAGAGCAGCCTTGCCCTCCCATTCCATCTGGACAACTCTTGAGAGAAGATTGGAAGGATTTGAATGAGAAGGATGGAAACTTCTTATCTAGAAATCCCACTGGTCATGGTTGGATGAAAGTAAAAAGTGCATGTTCACCTCTCCAATTTGATGAGTTGCAACCTAAAAATAAGATTTCAACGAAGGTTTTAGAATATGTTTATTAAAATGAAAATACAACCAAGATCTAATAATGAGAGATTTAGATTTTTACAATATGGCATCCTTTACCTATTTCAACAGTTCTGTGAGATTTCACATTACACAAATATACTCCTTTAACTTGAATGTTTACTTATACTTATTGTTCTATGTATTGGATGAGGCTTAATGATGCATTTAAAACCTATCCTCAACTACTAATAAATATAATAATTATTCTTAACAAATACTAGAACAAATACTAGTATGACATTATGTTTGAAATAGTTGTAAGGAATGTTAGTTTCAATACACTTGGTATTAATTTTCTTCTTTACTTGCCACAATTATATTCCAACCCATATGGATTGAAATAAACTTCTTTATTTAGGCAAGAATATAAATCTTTAAAATAAATTTATGTAGTATAGAGTTTAATTAATAAGCCTATCCAATCATGACTGTGTTCATTCTAGTGAGAATATTTAAGTAATCATTCAAATATAAGTTATCTAAACTAATCTAAAATAAATGTGCCCTTAAATTATTTATCTTCATAGGTTAATTTGACACTACTTCAATCAAACAAACACTTTACAATTATGATTTTGCTAATCATAGTGAAAATGGGAAGCATTAAAACTGCCATAACTTCCACAATATTAAACCAAATTATAAAGTTCAATATGATCTGGAAAGGGGAAACAATGAGGGATAAAATCCAGATTTTTTTTTCATAAACCCCAACCAATCAAGAACAATTTTTTTTGCAAGATAACTCACTAAATTGCTATAACATGCTGATCACAACAAAATATGACAACATTAAAATATACATAAATTTTGCATTATCGGAGAAATTTTAAAAAGTTAATATGTTCTAAAAAAAGGTAAATTATGAAGAATAAAACTTGGAAGAATGTTTATGAGATTCTTAAACAAATACAAGCAGCAGTGAAGTATTAATAGTTCTACAAACGTTGACATTGATGTAAATACATACTCTGTAACTAAATTTGTTTGATAATCATTTTGTGGCAAGCAAATTTGGGATATATTGTATTGTGGTTTCCTTCTTAAGCCTATTTAATTATTTTTATCCCATTTGGTTAATCATCACTTGGCTTTTCTTGTTGTATTGTATTGGTGTTTTACGTTCATGCAAACAATGAGGTAGGCAAGGAAATACTAAAAGTTGCAAATCTAATAATATACCTTTTGCAGCAATTGCAAGAGAATTATTTGCAACAATTGATACTCTCAGAACTCTTTATTTTGTCTTCATAAATCATTTATGATGCAATTTTTTTAATTGAATTTGGGTGATTAAAAAAATCCTATTGTACAAACTTCCTGTTATGACATGACAAAAATTAATTTCTTTACCTCAAATTTGCAAGGAAAATTTAAATTTAAACAAGTAACTAATTTCACCTCAGGGAATTACATATATTAAATGTATATTATATATTAATTGTTCTAATCTATACTTAACTACGTAGGGTAATGGATGTGGGAATGCTAAAAACTAAATGTGTTCATTATTAGGACCTTGGCAATAATTTTCATTTTAATAAAAATACTTCCAAATCCTCGTCAAAGTCTTATTTTCTTCGCTGCAACGTGCCAAATTGGAGAAGTGAAAGGTCAATACAAGTAAGAAAGAGTTTGGAGGAGCTGAAACCAAAAGTGGTAGGAATAGGGCATGTGAACTGTTTAAAAGAATGCTTCAAAGAATTGTCGTCTCATGAAATTCATCATGAGTGCGGATGCATGGACAAGGTGTGTGAACTATTTAACAGGATGCCTCAAAGAATTGTGATCTCATAGAATGCATGAATAGCAAGATATGCACAAAATATATTTATTTAAAGGGTTTTAGGGAATTTCAAGCAATTGCAATCAGCAGCTATAAAGTCGATTCCACAACCTTTTTTCAACGTCCCCATTGCCTACGCCAAAATGGGAGCTTTGCAATAGGATATGAACATTCATCAAATCATAAAGGATAGAGGAGATTTGTCAAATGACACAGTTGCAACTTCCTGGCAGATGGGTATACAAAATATGGGCGCATAGACAAGGAACATGTATCTTTTGACAGAATGCCTCAAGAAATGTGGTCTCATAGAGTGCAATATTTGAAGGATATGCATAAAATGGATTTGTTGAAGAGCTTTAGAAACTTTCAAGAAAATAGAATTAACGGGTGTAAAGACAAAATTGAAGCTGATATTGACATTCTATAAATCATGAAATCTCTATAGTTAATCACTCTTCGACATAGTATAACATTAAAATCACTTTTGATAATTATTTAAGTGTGGAAGATTAAAAAGACAGACAACAAAGGAATGTTTACACATTTTTGTTTTTACAACAAAGAGTTAAATTGGTACATATGAATTTAAAAGGGAAAACTTCAATATCCATTCTAGGTAAAAATGAAATCAATTAATTTACATCTTCTGTCAGATTCTATTTCACAAAATCTTAACATTCCTTTCATATCAAATGCTCTTAAAAGGTTATTTTGAAAATTTTAAATAAAGGTTAGATATTCATTGAGATAGTGGTTTAGATAACATACAAGTTTCTCAAACAAAAAAAAAAACATAACCACTGCAAACATGGCCATCAACTCACCTCAAGTCTCTGCACATTTGTATCATTAGGGCATCCTTTTACCTCCATTTTTTGCTAGTTTCCTGCTGTTATTGGTTTGGCTCCTCCAAAATCTTCCTCCCTAGTATTAACCTTTCACTTCTCCAATTTGGCGAGTTGCGGTCTAAAAATAAGGTTTGACAAGGATTTTTATTAAAATGAAAATTTTGGCCAAGATTTGGCAGAATATTTGCGCGCCCATTATGCCCGTGCATTATGGATTTGCCTACTAAAAAAATTTCAAACTGGACTCCAAATTATATAAATTACAGTTTTTATACAATAGATATTATTAAATATATTATATTATATAATAAATATTTTAATAATATAAAATATTATAATATTGTATAAAATAAATATTATATTATATCTCAAAAAAGAACGTATAATCTGATCAGTAAAGCCTGTAGAGATCTTCCCTCCTGTTGTCATAGTGATTCAGATAGAATACTGAAAGATAAATGGCCTAATGGAACCATTATGACCAAAATCAAAGCCAAAAACATTTACAGTGTGATTGGGTATAATGACTCCATCATTGACCATGTCAATAATCTCTGGTACTCTAATCTTGATATCCCCTCCTGGAAGAAAAAATTTGGGAGGTTATGGAAAAGCCCCATAGATCCTAAGATCAAATGTTTTAGATGGCTTTTGACTCTTGACAAACTCCCTATCAGAAAGGATTTCTCTATGACCCAATGCTGTAATGTCTGTAGAGTTCCTGAATCTGGTAGACATATTTTCTTTTATTGCAGTTTTTCCAAAGAAAATCTAGCGCATGTTTGGTATTACCCTTCCTAAAGACATTAATGTTTTTGAAATCATTACTAGACATATTGATGGGGTTAAAAAAGATACTAATTTTTTTTGGTATATTCTTTCATCTAACATTCTATGGCAGATCTGGAAATGTAGGAATGAGGAAAGGTTTCAAAGCAATCCTAGGATTCTTATTGAATCTTTCAAAAGTCTCACCTTTTTTAAAAAAAATTTATAGGTGCAAATTACCATGAGGGTGAAAAACGAAAAATTCAAAAGACTTCTAAAAACCGGGTACACCGCATTCTTCACCTACGAGCTTAAGGATGGACAGGCTTGGAGGAGTCATATGGACAACTTGCACATATTTGAAAGAACTATAAAGCAGCTCAACTTGGTGCTTAAAAGGAACAACAAGGGCGCTTCGAATAACATGATCTTTCTGCTCCACCAGATTCATAAAAAGAAGAATATTGTTTGGATGGAGGGCACCATGGGTTGGACCGCATGGGTAGATGTCTTTCATGATCTCCTTTACTAAGTTTTTGTACCTTTTCAATGATGTAGTCAAACTTTAGTATTTTTGATACTCTCGGTTTGAGGCGGTGCCTCTGTTGTGTGAACTTTTTCTGTGAATTCGTGAACTTGATACTGTGATTTTGTGGTGATCACCTTATTATCAATATAAAAAAATATTATATTATATAATAAATATTTTAATAATATAAAATATTATAATATAATATTATAATATATTTAATATTATATAATATTATATAATATTAAATATATTACATTATATTATATTATAATAAAATTATAATATTATATTATATTATATTATATTATATTATAATATTATTATATTATATTATATTATAATAGAATTATAGTATAATTATAATATTATATTATATTATATTATAATATTATAATATTATATTATAATATTATATTATTATATACTATATTATATAACTATCATATTATGATCAAATTCGAAAGAAAAAAGAATAGAGGAGTAATAGTCATTTATTTAGTCATTAATTTAGTCATTTAGTTGTGATTTTATCCAATTACCAAATTAGTCACTTATAAATGACCAAATTAGTCATTTATTTTCAAAATACTACTAATGTTAGTCATGTCACTAAAAATTTTAGTCATGTGACTAAAATTTTTAGTCATGTAGTCATTTATTTGCTAAATTCTACTAGTATATGTGTATTGACATTATTCTGCAGACATGATTGAAATGCTAAGTTGAGGAATGTTGCCGCCAGCCGGTCAGGTTGAGGAGTCGCATGAAGGTTAATTAAAGATGATGGCAAAAGATTCCTATGTCAACTGCATGTAACCGCCTTGCACCAATATTTAATGGTATTGAGCATTGCGAGTGTTATTGTAGTGGTTGAGTCCACATTTGGGCATGTATGTCGGAACGGATTCCCCTGCATGCGTAACCACTCCTTTCATTTTCTCTCATTTTCCCTAAATGGCATCCTCTTAGTTAATGGGAGTTGATGGCCCTATTCAGTTGATAAATAAGGCTTGAATCCTCCTTCCTTGAGCTAGCGATAGCGAGTTAGTGATTTGATCGCCAAGTTCTTGTACAAGCTGATTATCATCCATATTCTTGTAATTTCATTTTTTGATAAATAAAATGAGATTCTGAGTTGAGTATCCAATTTTTATAGTAGTTTAAAGGATACTCATCCAAGGGGGCCCACTTGGTGAGGAGTCGCATGAAGGTTAATTAAAGATGATGGCAAAAGATTCCTATGTCAACTGCATGTAACCGCCTTGCACCAATATTTAATGGTATTGAGCATTGTGAGTGTTATTGTAGTGGTTGAGTCCACATTTGGGCATGTATGTCGGAACGGATTCCCCTGCATGCGTAACCACTCCTTTCATTTTCTCTCATTTTCCCTAAATGGCATCCTCTTAGTTAATGGGAGTTGATGGCCCTATTCAGTTGATAAATAAGGCTTGAATCCTCCTTCCTTGAGCTAGCGATAGCGAGTTAGTGATTTGATCGCCAAGTTCTTGTACAAGCTGATTATCATCCATATTCTTGTAATTTCATTTTTTGATAAATAAAATGAGATTCTGAGTTGAGTATCCAATTTTTATAGTAGTTTAAAGGATACTCATCCAAGGGGGCCCACTTGGTGAGGAGTCGCATGAAGGTTAATTAAAGATGATGGCAAAAGATTCCTATGTCAACTGCATGTAACCGCCTTGCACCAATATTTAATGGTATTGAGCATTGTGAGTGTTATTGTAGTGGTTGAGTCCACATTTGGGCATGTATGTCGGAACGGATTCCCCTGCATGCGTAACCACTCCTTTCATTTTCTCTCATTTTCCCTAAATGGCATCCTCTTAGTTAATGGGAGTTGATGGCCCTATTCAGTTGATAAATAAGGCTTGAATCCTCCTTCCTTGAGCTAGCGATAGCGAGTTAGTGATTTGATCGCCAAGTTCTTGTACAAGCTGATTATCATCCATATTCTTGTAATTTCATTTTTTGATAAATAAAATGAGATTCTGAGTTGAGTATCCAATTTTTATAGTAGTTTAAAGGATACTCATCCAAGGGGGCCCACTTGGTGAGTAATCTATTCCTTTAGTTTAGTTAGATTAGTGTTAGTTTTTATTCAGTACTTAGTTAAGATTCTTGGCATTGATTGTTCCTGTAGCCACTAGAACTCTGTTTTGTGACTGGTCCTGTAGCCAAGATGGGCAGAGTGTTTTTGTTGGATGTTTATATTTTTCCTTCCTGTTATGCACAATCAGTTTAGATTTGCTTGAGTGATGTTTAGTAATTGCTTTACTTCCTTTCATGCAATTTTCTTTCAGCCTTAATATTTTTTTGTCATAAAATTGAGATGACTACTCTAGAATTCCTAGTGCACATAATGTGCTGACCCATTTCAAGTTCACGTCCCTAGTTTGACAATTTAAATGTACCTTCATGATGGTTAAAATGAGTATTCAGATTGTATGTCCAATCTCTAAATCATGGCAGTAAAAGCTTAGATATTGAAATCATTATAGGGGGCCGACAAGATTCTCATAAATATATATAGTATAATAATAGTATGAACTATCATCAACCCCTACTATATCAGACCATATGAAGAATGCATGAGAAGACAAAAATAAAATAAAATTGGGTCAACATGGAAGGAGAGCCTAAATTCCCCCAACACTTTGTGTCATCCCCAATTATCAAAAATCAATATGCATAACAAAGGAAGAATGATGTCACAAATAGAGGAAGTTGTATGACACAAAAACACTCCTATATCCAAGCACCTACAAGGGTGACAAGGGTCACCTAGGAACACATAATGCAAGCATGAGGGAACACAAACCAACACACACAACTAATCTAAAGGTAAAGAAGAGGCACCTCTGTAATACTCATCAACCAAAAGGTCATTGAAATCCCAATCTAGATCATTATATGTGGAAGGCAGATGAGCCTTCAAGGGAAGAATATCAAGGGGGGAACCCTCCAACCCCCCACAACAAGAGCCAAGAAAGGAGACTCTTCGGGGTCTCCTATGCTCAGTTCCTACTAAGAAAAGGTCAGTGACTTCACAAAGATCATTGATGGGGTTGGGACCTTGTCTAAAGAGTTAAACATGCACTTCACAAGAGTGCCATGTGTTACCTTATCAAATGAGGGAGGTGGCACTCGATCTTCACTACTAGGCTCATCAAGTGATGAACTCATAGAATGCCAAAAATTCCTCCATCACTAGGATGACACATGTTATTGTAGGAACACCCTCTAAAGAAGGTGGAATCCTCTTTTGTCACCCATTATTTGTGGGGCCAACCTCCTTCTTCTACTTTTTTGGTGGATGTGAGTTCCCCACGGACAAGGTAGAAGGTGTGAAGGAGGAGGATAAAACTGATGGAGAAATCACTGAGGTATTCGAAATGTCCATAGGCTTCGAAAATGGAGGGATTGTTGGGTGGGACATCAAGAGAGTGGGCTCGAAAAATGGAGAAATAAACACTTGCACCTATTTAGGGTCATGGGCATTTATAGTTGTAGCAGGAGCCAGAAGTAGCACTGAGGCTGACTGAACTAAAGTAGAGGGAATGGGAGAGGATGAAACAATAGTGAGCTTTGAAACAAGAGTGGTTGACTCCCCCCCCTTCCTCTTTATGGTGGCCTACTTGACAACCAAAGCCTTTCACCAAAACTTGCACTCACACATAAGGTGGTTCCCACAACTCCAGGAGCTAGATATCTAGAGATGAGATGGAACAGAAGGCTCCTGCTTAGCCATCAAACTATCCACCAAAACCATTTTTGGGAGAGGGAGAGACTCCTAGATGGGAGCAAGAGAAAAAGATAGAGAGATCAAAATGATAGCGAGGGAGCAAGCTCTAATTCCTCGATGGTGGGCCTCTTCCCATTCACGACCTTGGGAGCAAGAGTGATGGGAGGCTATATATGTCGAGACATAGAGGATTCCCCACAGGAACCCTTCCTTCTACCATATAGGTAGGGCCAAGGTCCAGGAGGCAAAGTAGGAAGGTCAAATATCTAAATCTTGGCCTTACACAAAGCGGGTACCATCAGACTTCTTATGTGAAAGCCAGGAGTAGTAACCCAAAGCTCCTCTTCAAGAAGGGGGTAGAAGTAGGGCCCTGATGATGAGCAGGCCTCTCCTTTCCCTTCTAGGAGGAGGGGATGGCTTGCTCCTGCGCTATTGGAGGGGTCACTTTTCTCTATACTTTTCCCTTGATTTAATACTTTTCATAGTTTTGGTAAAGCAGATCCGTTCTAGGGGAGCAGATCAACCAAGGCAAGCCAAAAAGTATCCAAAGAATAACCCCCATAGGATACCAATGGCTGATATCCAATGTCATGCACAACATGTATGACACCTTCTTGGGATAACTTCAAGAATTTGTGAATAAAAAAATCGATTTCGTTCATGGAAGCTAGCCACAAGATGCCTAACTTTACCAGGAATATATTAAATTCTACAATAACATCAAAAGTTGTATCCACAACCCTAGGTCCAACTAGGATGGAAAGATTTATTAAGTCATATGGCTTTAGAGAGATACCATTATGTCTATGTATGGTATAATTTGTTTCTTCATATTCCTCCCTTTACAATGAATTTAACCATAACGTCTCCTTTGTAATAATATTTACCCAACTCACGGGGTCAACTAGGACTCCTATCATAATGTTTCCATTAAGAAAAGTAGGAATGTAGAGAGGAGAGGGCTTATTATTCAAGGGAAAGTCCTGCAAGGTGAATGTCACATCTGGTGAGCCAGCCATAGGTTATGGGGGAGGAATAACCGAGACCATGTTTACATACACTGATGGTTGAGGAGAAGCATCAGAGGGATCAATAATCAAGTTCATATAATGAGACAAAAATGAGTCCATATAAATCTACAACTCGCTATTATCCTTCGCTACTGATTTATTCATGTTTTGTTTCTTCCCATGAGATAGATAGTACCATCGTCGATGCCTGTATCTCATGATGCAAGTGCATACAACGCTTAGTATCATGCTCATTGACATGATGGTACTATAAAATCTCATTTGCATCGTACCAATTAGGATAAGGTTCCTTTAGAGTTTGAGGGTTTTCCAAAGATGATCTTATCCTTCAACAAATTTTTTAAAATGGAAGAATAAGATTCTGATAAATTTTTAAACTTCCTGTTACATCTAAGGTCATGATCATTAGTCGCGATGACTACATTCATAACATCCTTTCCTTTTCCTGAGATGGACACAATAGAATTTCCTTCTGAACGGGAGCACCATGAAGATCCCTTGAACTGAACCACCATTTGTTGATACTCTCGCAACATAGCACATAGATGCCTAAAGGAAGGGTATTTCATTAGGGAAAACTTCTCCTTCCAAGTCCATTGCAGGTTGTCTATGAACACCTTTTGCACAGCGGAGTCAGGTAGAGGGTATGAGATCTATGAAAAGAGCACTTGGTATTGCGCTATGAAGTCATTTATCTTCTCGTTATCTCCTTGCTTATATCAGATGAGATTCAAGAAGGTCATCTTCAAACCGATGTTAGCTTGGAACTGATGGAGAAACAGATTGATGAGTTTATCAAATAAGAATATAGAATTATCATGCAAGGAACAATACCACTCGAGTGTTGTGTCCTTGAGAGATCGAGGAAAGAGTTTTACCATCAAAGCATCATGGAGAAATAAATTCATATACATGGCATTGAAGGCTAACACATGTGTCTACGGATCCCCTTTACCACCATTCTTTTCAAACTTAGGAATATCCATTCCCTAAGGGAAAGGAGTACTCAAAATTGTCACTGACAATGGGCTATGTCGAAAGAAAGGTTGAAAAATGGGTTGGGTAGAGGCCTAGGAAAGGCTCATCAACTGGTTTTTCATCTGACCCATGTTCTAAAGAAGAGAATTCAAAATAGGATCAGATGATGAAAAAGGCCTAGTGGAACCTCTAAAACCACCACTACCAGAACCACCTCCGGAGCCACCTGCATGACAACCGCTGGAGCCACCACCTCTAGTATGGCCTCCATCGGAGCCACCTCCCCTACCAAAGCCACTACCATGGCCTCCACTAGAGCCACCTCCACTAGCACCACCTCTGCTACCAAATCCCACCAGAGCCTCCACTACTAGGGGTAGTAGGAGGGGTGAAGTTGAAACCAAGGGGTATTCTACTGACATTGATAGTGTTAGGCATTTAAAAAGAAAAGAAAATGCTAATCGAAGGGCCTATTTCAGCCATGCATATAGACATGGTAGGCATCAAAACACCTATTTGTCTCTCATAGGCATCGAGCACCTCCCCTTGGGTGGTACTCGATCTAGTCTTATATAAGGGGATATAGGCTTTGGTTAGATTGATAAGGCCATGTAGGAAATATATGCTTTTCTAATCCTTTCCTAATAGATACCTCACCTTGCTAGCAAGTCTAGCGGCTCTTTCCATGTTTGGTGCTCTCTCTAAATGATTCAGAAGTTCTGACGACCTCTTATCCAATGCCAAATTTTTTCTATAGGGATATGCACAGCATCATCTTCATCTATGGATGAAGACGTAGGGGATATTGGAGGGGTGGTAGCATGAGTGGTCTCATCTATGAAACCCATCTCACTAGTAAAACTTCTAGGAAAACTAGTAGTAAAATTAGTAGCCAAACCAATAGAAAAATTGGAGGTGAAACTAGAAGTGACCTTCATATTTTCCATTGGTAGGTGTCACATGCTTATTCTAACAATGTACCTAGAGGTCATGGACTGGTTTGTGATACTCATAAACCTTCACAACACTCAAGTTTACAATAGTCGCCGAGTGTGAAGGAAATAGTCTCAACAAAAACAAATGGATAGATGTTTTTCATGTCAGGTTCACCAAAATGTAAGGTAGGGGGACCAACCACACCAGGGCTTTAGGTCAGAAAGAGTTGAGAGTAGAGGGATTCCCTATCTTACCTCTAGCTAATGGGTTTTAAAGACAATGATGTAGAATGAAGAGCACTCTCAAGTGCTTAAGTCACTATACAGATCCAAAAACTTGAATGGGGATAGACGAGCCAGTTTCTACAATGTGTACTACACCTCAGATAGCTCTTTACCTAAGGACGACAGCATGGGCCAATGACGATAGCACGATGTGCTAGCATCTTTATGGTGTGTTGGCATTCGTACAACTAGAAAGTGAAAATTATAGTGCGAGAAATGAGAAAACCTACTAGCTACCTAGCTAAAAAGTTTGACGAAATGAACAGAATGATAAAAGCACAAGAAATAACTATATAAGTGGTAAATAAGGTAGATGAAAGTAAGGGTTACGAAAATCAACTCACTAAGGCTCCAGTTTTCTAGTGAGCTCCACACACATGTTCACCTACACACAACCAAGAGAGGGAAAATTTTTGGGTTGTATAGGGGTTTGCCTCAATCAAACCCTCGCTTTGGTATTTCCACCTCCATAAATAGCCAAGAAAGCCATGAAGTAGAGAATATGATAAAGAAAGTAGAAAGGAGAGTACTAAACACTATGAAAGATACAATGCTACTCTATCATACCACAAAAAGAGAGAATAGTGATGCAATACCATCTCCACCCAAAGGCACTCAATGCCAATGAAGGGAGAATGCAAGACAATGAGCTTGGAAAAGTCGACACAGCCGCAACAATGATGAAGGGAGGTCTCCAAACACTCCAAACTCATAGCTTCTATGGTAGCACAACACATATGAAAATGAAGTTGATGGAGTAACAAGCTGCTATAATGCTCAAGAGAGTGTGTGAATTTCTAGAAATATTGTACAAGAATGATGAAGAGATCGTAGAATATGGAATGAATGTGAAATGGATGCATTTGAAGATCAAAATGAGAGGGAAAGAGCCATTTTTTAGCTGGTCGATCAACATAGAGGTGTTAGGATTCATGCCCAATGGAGAACATAATGTCCTTGCAGACACCAAAGGCAGGAATCTATCAGCTATGATAGAGCGACACACAAACGTCTGCACACCGTACTCGTGTCCCCGACAAATATTCCCTCACTGACACAAAAAATAGGCACCAAGTGAATGCAAGGTAGATGGGTTATGTGGAATTTCTCATTCGGGTTTTATTTTCTAAGGTGGAGGGATGCAAAATGGGTATTTACACAAGTGGTGCGAATTCGCTCCTATTCACATGCTACTCTTGAATTCATGTCTCCCTTTTATAGACTAGTCATCGAAGGTGTATGTGATAAAGTAGGTGATAATGTTGTTAGGGTGAGTGTAATATAGTTGAACAAACATATTTATTTAGATGGCATTCTATTACCTCATTGGTTTGTTAAAAGACTAAAGAATTGTTTACCCCAACAAAATCATTGTTGCAACATTAAGGATGTTTGATGCCATTTTTGTTTTTCACTATTTCATGCTACTCTTGAATTCATGTCTCCCTTTTATAGCTTGGTCATCGAAGGTGTATGTGATAAAGTAGGTGATAATTTTGTTAGGGTGAGTGTGATATAGTTGAACAAACATCTTCATTTTATATGGCAATGCTTATTTGTTTATGTTACCTCATTGGTTCATTAAAAAAATGAATTGGGTAGTAGTATTCTAGCTCCACAATTTCTCGGACTATATTTTCATGAAGCTCCACATTTGCACTAAGATTTTTTTAAGGTAACCTTGAGTGTAGATGTTGTGATGATTCTTTTATTTATTATAATTTAATGTTCTTAAAATATACAATTAAATAGTTGGAGGATTTTTTCAAAACATGGTCTTTATATCCATAAGTGTCAAGTATCCTTGCTTTTTTTTGTGGGGAAGGGGGAAAACTAGGTATTGAAGCAATGAAATCCCTAAACTACCCTTGCTAGCGTATAGGTTGATTTTAAATTATTTATGCAGTAGTCATGTTGTATTGTTTGATTTATTGCTCGATGTTCTATTATTTCTTATTGCTTTAATATTTGATCAACTAATAGTTGGATTCAATTTTCCATATATAGGAGTATGTTGTAGCTTTTGGTTGGCATTGGAAGCATTAGGCTCGGGCAAAGGAAGAGATATTAGTACTTTGATGAATTATATTTGCTAGATACCAACATCCATTAAAATTCTATAAAGGTATATAATTGGGTGTTGCTCATTATTGCTCGCTATTCTTTCATATTTATTGCTTTTATTTGATTCTTCCCTCTTTATTAAATTTCTTGAATATCGATTACAAGCATATATTTTTCTAACGGTGGATATTCATTGTCAAACAAATCAATCGGACTATTTGACAATCTTTTTAGATGTATTTATCATTGAATTTTTTTACACAAATAAAATTCAATTTTTTTGTATAGTTAGTTATTTTAATTAAAATAGAAAACTGGGGAATTTGATTCTATTATTTCCCTAATTTTATTTTTTTTCTCTATTTTTGTTTACAAGCATAGAATTTTTTGATAGAGGATATTTATTGTCAAACAAATCTACCCTTTTTTTTGCAAATCTTGATAGAGGTATCTATTATGTAAGTTTTTCTTATTAATACAGTTTCAAATTTTTGTTCACTCGCCATGTTTACAATTAATTTTATAGCATTTCTATTAGACACTTTTCAATTACAATGATATAAAATTTTGTCTAAAAAGAAATAAAATTCTTAAATATATATGCATTGTTTCTTTATTAATTCATAAATTAATAATTGCGTAAATTTCATATCAAAGTAATAAAGAAATTTTCCATTATTAGTATAAAAAATAAGCATTACATAAATTGTTATTTATTATATTAGTTATTTAGATATCTTGTTATCTTCAATATATTCTATTATAGTCATTAATTATAATTAAAACAAAGGGAAAAATATACATTTGATTTGTTTCATACAACCAAACATAAATCACAATCGTATGCATAAATTAATACTAATTACTAAAGTTACAAAAATATTAAATATATGCCTTGTTTCTTTATTATTTCATAGAATAATAATTACATAAATTGTTATTTATTATATGAGTTATTTAGATATCTTGTATCTCCAATCTATTCTATGATAGTTATCAATTATAATTAAAACAATGGAAAAAATATATATTTGATTTGCTTCATTGATTAAAATTCTACCTACACTATGGTCATGTAGGATGGAGCCTCGAAAAAATACATATCATAGAGAAACTAGGGAAACTACTATAGGATATGAAGCTCTTCCAAGAGTCATTCATATTTCAGTCTTGAACCCTTACCAGATTCAATGGATGATAAAGGCTAGAGTGATTATGAAACAACTTCACCATTGTAAACACAAATGATGACTTAGTTTTTAGCTTTGATCTACTTGACTATAGTTGTGGTGAAATAAGAGTCACATATTTTAATGCGATTGCAGAACAATTCTATGATCGTATTAAGAATGGAAGAGTATTTACAATCTCCAATGGAACTTTGAAACTTGCAAACAAAAAATTCAACAACTTAAAAAATGAATGGGAATTTTTTTTGAAAATCACTTCCATCATTCACTTATGTATTGAGGAGGATACATTAATACCGAAGCATAGTTTCAACTTTACACGAATAAGTAAACTGAAGGATACGCAAAGAAATTCAGTGGTTGATACCATTGGTATTGTTTTATCAATCAATCTGTGTAATACAATATTCTGAATGAATGGTACTCAAACTCAAAAATAAACTATTTAGCTTAAGGACATCTCAACTTAGAAAATCGACTTCACAATATGGGGTGATTTTTGCAACAATAAAGGTGAACAATTTGAACAATTGTGTCATTCAAAAACTTTACCAATTCTTGTTGTAAAGGTTGCAAGAGTCGGTGACTACGATGGAAAATATTTAGGAATGTAAGTACCACTAGCTATTGATAAATCCAAGTCTTCCCAAGATAGAACAGTTGAGATCTTGGTTGAATACATAAGGGAAAAATTCCACCTCTCACTCTATGAAAAAGGAAATACCATTTGCTAGACAACCTTTAACATTCAAAACATAGAAGAAATTAAAGATAGGCAATTGTTCATATGCAATACAAATACATGGGTGAGGAATTTGAATGCATAATTAAATTAATTAATTAAAGATATTAATTAATAAATGCATACATTCATATTGAGTTAGAACTAGTTAATCGACTAGTTGTGACAGAGAGTCATTGAGTTGTGGGACGACACTGCTGATGATATGGGGTTTTGAGAGGATAGTTGTATTTCATCCTCCAGTGATAGTAGAGCGAGAGGAGAGACTTCCATATGTGTTCCAATATACAGGACAGATTACACAGATACATGTTGGGGACATAGGGTACTGGCAACATGCATTGGATATTCTCGACCAGTTTATATGGAGACCTTAGATGGATTGTGAGGTGTGGGCAGATGATGATATACATTTTCCATTCTGCAGACAGACACAATATCTCATTGGGAGGACTGTCTCTAGTGTGCATATTATTGAGCGACACTTGCCCGACAGAGTTTTGAGACAGTTCGGTGACGTTCAGGATGTACCTCGGAGTAGAGCAGAGTTTGCTCGATCATCGAGAGAGGTTCCATGGTGGGGACCCATGATTCCAGTGGCTACTGCGGAGGCAAACATACAGGCATTACAACCAGTACAATGGGATGGAGAGATGGATTAGCAGATCCAGGGACTACTGCAGCATACAATGCATGGTGGGTGGTTCATCGCTTGATTCCTTATATAGATCCTGACTAGCCAGCACCAGTTAAGAGACGAGGCACATGGCCGAGAGGATGATGAAGAGGTGGTGGTGCCAGAGTGGGTAGAGTTGGTGGTAGAGGTGATGGAGATGACGACAGAGGCAGAGGTAGAGGTGGGAGACAAGGACGGAGAGGACGGAGAGGGGGACATGCACCTATTTAGGAGGTAGTAGTAGTCAATGTACCGATGGTGGACATCAGAGGGGGAGTGGATGTATAGGCTGGGGGTGAGCATGCTATAGCAGAGGTAGTGGTAGAGGAGCACGTAGATGTGGATGTTGGATTAGAGGATGTTGCAAAGGATTTGGATGTGGAGATGGATTTTGACCCTCTGGGTATTTTGTTAGGATACGGAGAGGAGGATGTAGAGGATGATGTTGAGGAGGAGGCACCGATGGAGGAGTACGAGAGATAGCTCAAAGATCGGATAGTGGAGGGGAGACGGGAGGAGGATGCTCCTAGAGATAATGATGGGGAGGTTTTGGAGGAGAGACTCAGAGTGATGACAGTGGAGTTTGATGCGATGAGACTAGATAGAGATAGTGCCTACGTAGAGAGGGATAGTCTCTATGCAGAGAGGGATAGTGCTCTTATGGAGAGAGATCAGGTGATTGCTCAGAGACAAGAGGTAGAGCAGTAGTTTTTAGAGATCAAACGCCTTTGCAGTGGTTCTTCATCTGAGAGTTTTGCTCGTGAGCTAGTCAGGTTAGTTGAGAGAGCGTCATAATATAGGGATATTTATGAGGTAGCTGTGCCAACAGACAAATGAGCACCTAACTTTTCAGAGGTGCTCAGTCAGAGCAGAGGTCATAGTCGGAGTTAGAGGACATAGAGTACTGAGGGGGTGGTAGGACCATCAAGGACAGGTCCATATGTCAAGCCTTC
>CM021110.1:198631761-198660189 GCA_007115665.2 Sequoiadendron giganteum | reverse complement strand
TTGCAAACTTGGTTTTCCATGGAGGTGGAAACACCAAAATGAGGGTCTGCCTAAGGCAAGCCCCTAAATAGACCCAAAATTTCCTCTTTCTTCTATGTGTAGGTGGAGAGATATCGAAGAAAGATGGCGAGAGGATTGTTCTACAAAATTATCTTCGTCACCCTTGCGGTAATATATTTATTTTGTCATGTTCGTATCTATGTTTCATTCTTCTTAATCTTGAGCTGTTGTCCAAGAAACCTCTAAACGAGGCTAGCAATCCTTTCTTGAGGATTTAACCTCGTCTCTCTAGTTTTCTGGCCATACAGACATCGACACGCCTTTGAGATGCCAATGTGCCTCACTGTCGTCCCAGAACCGTTCTTTTTTCCTCTGACAAAAATCTACTTGAGACGTAGAGTTGACCTTAAAAGGTGACTCACCTAGTCTCCCTTCAACTCTCGGGATTGTAGAGTGATCGAAGGATTTCATATTCTTCATCATCCTCATCTCTTCTATCCTAACCTTTCTTTAAACTAAGGTAAGTTAGGGAAGCCTTTATGCTCTTGAACTTTCGTGACCTGGGGCCTTGTAGTGGTTGGTCCCCCTCTCTTACAACTCCTTGTTCTCCTCACTATTGTATAATTTCATTTTCTCCTTAACCTAATTCTTTCCTTCCTTAGGAAGTAGATGGAAGCTTTTTTTACCATACTTTCTATAGATGCTTTCAATAACATTCTTTTGCTATATATTCTCTCATATCTTTAGTTGGTACTCCATATTATCCACCTTCTTTTGCAGATACTTTTTTATTTTCTTAGGGGGAGGAGGAGGGAAATTTGGTTCCCCCCCTCTTGACACACTTCAGCCACACTTTTGTGGCATGAGAATATGGTAGTGATCTTGAATCCTATGCATGTTGAACAATTTCCAATCATGAAAAATTTTCATACATTATTTTAAAATATAGTAATATACGTATATCACATTCTCCACTTCTCTTTTGTATTCAACAATAACCTGCACAACAAATTTGAAAAATTAAATAGCTTAATATATTTGATATTAAAATAAATTGAATGCACAACATATACACACAATCAAATGATGCAATAATTGAGTTATTATATCTACCTTCTTGTCCTCCACATCACCTCGTGCTTCATTCACACCCTCCTCATCCTTAGGGTTACCCTTTGCACACTCTTCCTCTTTGTTGTGGACTATGGCAAGAGTGTGATCATCTCCCCAATTATTGACTTGAATCAAATGAATGATATACTATCAAAATTAGCATATTCATAATAGACATGAAATTTTCTAACTAAAATTGTAAAGCATTTTGATTGATACATTGGAAGTAAAGGGTAATTGGAAGTTCATAATAAATTACCGAACACATAATTACTTCAATGTTCAACATTCTCCTAAAAAAAGGGGACCCTCCTCTATACAATGATTGATACCTCTTGATTAAAAAATTCCCAATTTCTAGTCAACATCATAACTACTTGTTAGAGATTAAAATTATACATTTGATTGCATCTTGTAATTAGCCAATCTTACCTGCGCGCATGTTAAACACAACCATCCCAAAAGAGATATTCCACTACACACCCTATTTTTTGTGGCGACCATCTCAATAGCATTCATCACTGTATGAAGCACTTTTTGTTTAAGTATGCATCCCTGGCTAGTTGCAAAATGTAAAATAGTTGCAAGTGTTACAGATAGTTAAAGTTCCAAAATTTATTGCATCATCTACTATAAGAAAGCATATATTTTTCATTCATAAGAGGAATTTGAAATGTAATTTTTATTCTACTTGACTTTTGATAAATTTTGAAGGTTCCTTTCATTACATTCTTTCTGTCTAAATAAAAAAGTTTTCAATACATTCATATTGTCAAAATAATGAAAGGTTGAAAAAGAGATGGTGTTATGAAACCAACAACCAACATAGTGTTGTAAAACCCTACACACATAACAACCCAATTGGTTAGCCACCCCTCAGCTCGATTTGGTTTCAATTATGTAGCCCCCACCTGCAAAATGAAATAACTCACAACCCACTGTGTATTCCAACCTACAATTATTTTATGCATTTATTTTGTAATCACATGAAGATATTGAATTACAATATTTACCATAACTAACAATTGTGGTAAATTTTGAAGGTTCCTTTCATTACATTTGTACTGTCTAAATATAAAAATCTTTTCAAGACATTGGTACTATTTTGTGAAATTCTAGTTGGAAAACATTGTGTGTTATAAATCCTGCAACCCACATAATATTCTAAAACCATTTACAAGTAACAACCCAATTGGTTAGTCACCCCTCACCTCAATTTAGTATGTTTGGTGATTGTCTTGAGAACCTTTTTTCTTTTTAGATAGTAAGAATGTAATGAAATCGGAAAACACTAGATGTTAAGAAACCTATAACCCACATAGTGTTGTAAAACCCTCTACACATAACAACCCAATTGGTTAGTCATCGCTTAGGTCAATCTAGTTTGTTTTATGTATCCCAACTTGTAACTCCTCCTCTTTCTCTCAACCATTTAAATTTAAACATGCAAAATGAAACAATTGATAACCAACATTGTGTTTTCTAGTCTTCCATTATTTTGTACTACATTTATTTATTTCAATCATACAATTAAATTCAAATCCAATTTATACTATAACTAAGAGTTGTTACATATTTTGAAAGTGAACTTCATTACATTCTTACTGTCTATGAAACAAAAGGCTTCCAAGAAATTCATACTGTCAATATAATTACAAATGGAGGATACCTAGAAGTATCCAAATTCACTTGAGGTGTGACAAACCAATTGGGTTCTTATTGTGTAAGTAACCAAAATATATTGTAATTACATTTATATTACCTATGTGTGTTGGCCTTGCCATTGCATAAAAAGGTTGACCTATCAATTCCTGATACAAGTGTTAGATAAGATCCATGAGAGGTGGTTAAAACACATTATGAATCATGCAATTAGTGCTAATTGAGGGGTGGAAGCGTTGATCTTCCAAAAATCCCTCAATGTAACTACAAGATTCAAACCCATGAACCGGATCTAATACCAGCTATAATAAAACTGATCATCAAACCTAACAATGTAGTTGAATTTGAACACAACAAGCAACCATTCCTTAACAGGACCCATGTGATGAATAATTTGAGATTACCCCTTAAGGAATCTCATAAATTTCATGCTTAGCTCCTTGGGAATATTGTGCTTCTGGATTATTACTGTTGGTTTAATGGATACCTTCCAGATGCATCCAACTAGAAAAAGGTCTTGCATCTCTTAGTAAAAATGTATTGGCCAGTCACAAAAAATTATAATCTCTATTTTTAGATTATAATATTCAACATTCATGATCATTTTTTCCCATACACCTAAGGCACAATTAAATAAATGAGCATAATTATGATATTTGATGTCACTACACTTTGGCCCTTTTCTGTCAATTCTCCTTAATATATTTTCCCACAACCTATACAAAAGACTCAATTCCTCTATTCAAGTGAGGATATTACATGGAAGATATGGGTGGTAGTTGGTCAACCAACTAGAGACCCATGCTTGGGTATGTGCAGGATCATCATGGAAAAAGCATGCCCTTAAGTGGCGATAAAAATTTAGAAAATCAGATTTAGGCAACTTGACGAAAAAATTTGAATAAGTTATCTATATTATTTCAAAAATATGTAAGAATATAATATGTAGAAAATTTAATGTAGTTTCTAAACTACTAAGATTATTTTAAAAAAATAAAATCTATTTGGTGAAAATGTGAAATTTCAATTCAATAGTACTTAAATTTTAGGGAAAAAATAAGAAGTAGGTGTCTGTCTGACCACCCTAACCACAATAAAATGATAATATTTTTTTATAATATTTTATATATAAGTAGAGGACTCATGTCCCGATGTGATGAATATTTTTTTGTAATTTTTTTCCAAGTAAATAATTAATTATGATTTTTTATTACGAATTTAAAAAAATATAAAAACTCGTATGTCTGACCACCTTAACTTGGTCAAAATTTCATGAAATTCAATATTTTTTTTAATCCTATATTATGTGAAGCATAGAATGTGACACATGTTTTAGATTCAGAAAAAGTGATGTCGTTTGAAAGTTATAGATGTTTTTCAATCAACCTATCAATCAGGATTTTAGTCGTAATTCAAATAGAAAATGAATAATAATTATTTATTAAATTCAACGTAAAGCATAATTTATATTGGTGGAAATCTAAGAATCTCCTTTAAAAACCCTTTTCGTTTCATCAATTTTGGGTAAAAAAAAGTCGTCAGCCACATGGGCCATCATATCACTTACATATTGCCACTTTTTGGCCCATCATGATCCTGCACATATCCTCTTTTATATTACAAGACATCTTGTATACTTGCATCAAATAAATTATAAGCTTTCACATTTGACCATATGAAACAAAATTTGAACAAGAAAAAATAAATAACATAGAACCCACTGTGTTTTCCACCCTGCCAATATGTTGTGCATTTTTGTTTTGTTTTGACATCAAGATCTACAAATGATACCACTAGTATTCTCTTGAAAACCCCACATCAAATATGCAAACTATTTTCTTCTCTGACCTCTAGAAGTAACCTCTATAAAAATGACAACTGGGCAAATTTGGAGTGTACCTTTCTCATTTACAAGACACACTCTTCTCTCTATCATACATTGATGATACCTTTTGACATAATGGAGCTCAGTGGATTATATTCTGGAAGATTTGGTGATGTATGTTGGAGAAAAGATTTTTTTTGAAAATATTGCAAAGTTGCTCCAAAGATGCCCAGTTGTCATGAAATGTTGTCATGTTTTTATAGAGGTTACTTCCAGAGGTCAAAGGAGAAAATAGGCTGCATATTTGATGTGGGATTTTCAAGAGATTTCTAGTGGTATCATTTGTAGATCTTGATGTCAAGTTGTGCACTCATAAACAATTTTATTATAATTGGTATCAAAGCCAAGCTACAGGTTTGAATCTCATGGTTGTGCTAGGGGATTGTTGGAAGCTTGGTGATTCTACCCCTATTTAGTGTTGACCATGTGATTCTTGATATGGTTTAACTTCCTCCCATGGATCTTATTTGATGCTTATATTGAGCATTGATAGGTCAACCTTTTCATGCAATGACAAGGCCAACAATGTGTAATTGCAGATTGGAAAACACTAGGTGTTATGAAATCTACAACCCAAATACTATTTTAAAACCCTTGAAAAGTAACAACCCAATTTTTTACTCATCCCTCAGGTGAATTTGGATAGTTTGATATATCCCCCACCTAAAAATCCACCCCATGCTCTCAAACATTCATCTTTTAATGTGTAGAATGAAATAAATCACAACACAGAGTGTTTTCTAACCTCCAATTATTTTATGCAATATCATATTTAAACACATCTTCTCGAAAAACAATAGTTAGAATAATATAGAATGAAGGTCTTACTCATGTCAGCCTACCTCCAATGCATGTGGGTGCATAAAATTCAGTGAAAAGGATAGCTTCTCATGAAAGCCAATGGGTTGATAGCTCCCGCAATGGCATCACGACCACTAGAAGGAAAGAAAAATGATCTAACACTAGTACAAAAACAACAATATATGATTAAAAAAAACTACCAAAAAATTCATATAAATGACTGTACATGATCACATGACCATTAGTAGGTGATTGCCTATCATTTATAACATGACCAAATTGATGACTAAACCATTTTTAGTCATTTATTATTGGTTGTTTTGATTGATCGATTTGGTAGTATATTAGTCATTGATTGTTGTAATATGGGCACTTATATAATCACTTTTTATTCACTGATATATTTAGTCATTGATTGCTATAATTTGGTAACTTATTTAGTCATTGATATATTTAACTAGTCACTCATTTAGTCATTGATTGTTATAATTTGGTCACTTATTTAGTCATTTTTTATTCACTAATATATTTAGTCATTGCGTGTTGTTAATTGGTCACTTATTTAGTCATTTTTATTTAGTGATTTCACTAGTCTCCAAAAAACTTCTGCAATGATGGAAATACATGCTTGGAGCCCTTCAATGCATGCACATCCCCCTTTCATCTCTTAAAACTTCTACAATGTGGGAAATATTCTTGGAGCAAGTTTTAATGTGTAGAATCCAAGAAGGAGAGTGTTGATCGTGTCTCATATATGAAGCTCTCTCCTTTAATGCAGTCAACAATAACCCTAGAATATTTCCTCCTTTATATGCAAAATTCCATCTAATATGAGAAACATGGTGCTTCCTTTTCCACTATGAATGAAGTTATGCCTCAATACAACCAATAAAATTACTATTAGTCTCAATTCAAAAAGAATAAAAGTGCATTATATATTACAAGTTTACAAAAGTAAGTCCAAACACAGCAGAAAGATAAATCAATTAAAAAAATGTAGCCTTGTCAATAAATACCTTAAACATAGTGTTCAAAATAGGCCTGAAATATACATATTGAACCCTTTATTTTAGAACCTTGTTCAAAATTTAAGAAAGGTGATAGGATCAAATTATATAATGAAGGCTATAAACACTAACTAGACTAGAACAACATTATCAATAGAAATTTCCTAGAAACCAAGCCCAAGAATGCCATTAGACTTAGACAACAAAAATATCAACCTTGGTTCATGTGTTGTCTCAGTAAAGATCTGCACCATGAAAGAATCCATCTATACATAAATTCCAAATTAAGTTAATGAGAAAAGATCTTTGATATCCAACTGAGAATCCTTAACATCCAAAAATTACTAACTTGATGTTTCACAACAAGTTTCCCAATTGTGACATCATCTTTACTTAAGAAACTAGATATTGATCCACTTCCATATTAGATCTCACAAGATTCTCCTTCACAAACAATAAATGATATATATTAATTATTTAGCAACTTCCTTAATATCCCCATGTAAGCAGAATAAATTGAGTGAGGTTAAGGGTTTGAAGTAGAGTACCATATTCTTGGTATGTTCTTGAATTTGATCATGACTTGTATCTTGAATGAAAATAGAAAGCTGACTTCACTATCAAAACAACCATCAATCTCTTTATTGTATATAATTTCCCAAAATTCATAATTTGAATGTAATGAAACTAACGATAATTACCAAAGGTTTGACACCAAAATGTAGTACATGCCCCTTTCATCTCTTAAAACTTCTATAATGTGGGCAATCTTCCTGGAGCAAGTTGTAACTTGTAGAATCCAAGAAGGAGAGTGTTGATTGTGTCCCATATATGAATCTCTCTCCTTCAATGCAATCAACAATAACCAAGCCCAAGAATTCCATTAGACTTAGACAATAAAAATTTCAACCCTAGTTCATGTGTTGTCTCAATAAAGACCTACACCATGAAAGAATCCATTTATACATAAATTCCAAATTAATTTGATGAGAAAATATCTTTGATATCCAACTGGGAAGCCTTAACATCCAAAAATTACTAACCCGATGTTTCCCAACTATGACATCATCCTTACTTAAGAAACCAGGTATTGATCCATTGCCATATTGGATCTCACAAGATTCTCCTTCACATAAAATGAATGATATATTAATTGTTTAGTAACTTCCTTAATATCCCCATGTAAGCAAAATAAACTGAGGTTGAGGGTTTGAAGTAGAGTACCATCTTCTTGGTATGTTCTTTACTTTTATCATGACTTGTATCTTGAATGAAAATAGCAAGCTAGTTGCACCGTAAAATCATTGTTAATCATTACTAGAAAAACAACCACAAAATCCTCTTTAATTAAAATAATCCTTTTAGATATTTCAAGACAAGATATTTTGATTAATTTATAAGAGAGCTAATTTCACTATCCAAACAACCATCAATCTATTTACTGTATATAATTTGCTAGAATTTAGAATTTGAATGTAATGAAACTAACCATAATTACCAAAGATTTGACACCAAATTGTAGTACAAAATGAATTGTTTGACATCAAATGTGTTTTGATAAACTAGATATACCCTTGATATATTGATTTAAATAACAAGGAAATATAAAGCTAGAGACAACAAGATAACATTCATTAATTCACTTCAACAAATAATTGAAACCAGAATTCAACCACTAGTTATAACTTCATTCTATCGATATTCAAAAATATTTTACAATATGTTTCAAAATTTTGTCGTGATTGAGATGACAAAAAGTGTCTTTTCAGTTACTAGCTTTTGACATAAATAAAAAGTTCTTAATCATCATTGTTTACATAGGATTACATAAAAGTAATGAAAGATGAGAAATGAAGAGAAATGATCAGATGTTGAAGTCCATTACTCATTGTAAGGTACCTGTGATCTTTCAAATATGGCAAGGTTCCCTCTCCATGATAATATTTGCAAGGCTTGGTACTTCACTACAAGGCCTATTATTTTGGGGGAGCTAGATATGTATGCTCCCATTGGTACACTGTGTAATCATGAGGCCATTTGTACTCCTAGATTTTTTTTGTTGGCCAAGTGAATCTTACATCTGATATCTAATAACCGGGTATGTGCAGGATCATGATGGGCCAAAAAGTGGCGATATGTAAGTGATATGATGGCCCATGTGGCTAACAACTTTTTTTTTACCCAAAATTGATGAAACGAAAAGGGTTTTTAAAGGAGATTCTCAGCTTTCCACCAATAAAAATTATGCTTTACTTCAAATTTAATAAATAATTATTATTCATTTTCTATTTAAATTACAACTAAAGTCCTGATTGATAGGCTGATTGAAAAACATCTATAGATTTAAAATGGTATCACATTTTTTGAATCCAAAACATGAGTCACATTCTATGCTTCACATACTATAGGATTAAAAAAGAAAGAATTGAATTTCATGAATTTTTGACCAAGTTAAGGTGGTTAGACATACAAGTTTTTATATTTTTTAAAAGTTGTAATAAAAAAATCATAATTAATTATTTACTTGGAAAAAAATTATAAAAAAATATGCATCACATCAAGACATGAGTCCTCTACTTATATCTGAAATATTATAAAAAAATATTATCATTTTATTGTGGTCAGGGTGGTTAGACAGACACCTACTTCTTATTTTCTCCCTGAAATTTAAGTACTACTGCATTGAAATTTCAAATTTTCACCAAATAGATTTTTTTTTTCTTAAATAAACTTAGTAGTTTAGAAACTACATTCAATTTGATATAGATTCTCTTCTTACATATTTTTAAAATAATATGGATAACTTATTCAATTTTTTACGTCAAGTTGCCTAAATCTGATTTTTCCAACTTTTATTGCCACTTAAGGGCCTGTTTTTTCCATGATGATCCTGCACATACCCAACCCTTTACCATTTGTGATGAATTTTGAGTATCCAACATCTAATGCAATTATTCCATCCAAAAAAAATTCTTTCATAAGTCACAATACCCCATTTAGGGTTTCAAATTTACAATACAAATATAAAGGAGAACAACAAGGGTTTGAGCCCCTTAGCTAAAATATCTTCAAAACAGTGGGAAATGAAAGCTACAAGTTGTGGCCATGGGGTTTCTAAAAACCCATAAAAGGAAAGCATTCATCTAAAAAGTGTTCTTCATTTTAAAAAATGTTTTCATTTGCACATTGTGGGATGAGCCCCATAATTTTTCATTCAGCACAAGGAAGGAGAGCCCATAGTGAGGCCGTGATCTGTAAAATGGTCAAGCACTAAAAAACCCATAGAGCTTCATATTTTTTTATAAATGAAAAGATTGAACAAGCTTTATTTAAGAGGGAAATGCTAGTAGAATGGAGAAGAGTAAGATTACCTTCAATGTTGATGTGGAGGAGCTCACTAAAACCTATGACCTGAGCTTCCTTAAAGCTCAAATGAAATCACATATGGCAGCCACATCACAAAACTAAAGATAGAGAAAGAACAACATACATCAAAACCACAGTCAAGCCATGACCAAAAGGCCTTGTTTCTCATCGAATGGAGTCAAGGAAAGAAAAAAATACAATCAAAGACTTACCACTGAGTGCAGATAACCAAATGCATCAAAAATCAAAGGAGAGAACTTGAACCCTGATTTCCCATAGTGGCGCATAGGCAGAGCCTCATTTTTCCCAAAAGGTCGATGCATAATGACAAACAAAATGGAGTGAAGGGTCAGTTTTGTGTTAGGGTTTTTTCCCTATGCATAGCCGGTGTGATTTTAATCACATTTGTTTTAATTTTCAAATTCCTTTCTAATACTTCATGTAGCCTAGGCCGAAACTTTAGCCTTTGGATTTTATTTTTCCTTGATTTTTATAGAAAATAAAATCAAAAAATAATACACCATGCTCATGGCCCCTCATTAGGGTTGCCCCATTTTTCCCCTTTTATGCCTTAGAAATTTTTCATGCCAATTTCCCTTGAAGATCAAAGTTAGGTCATTCATTTTTTGCCTAAGTTGAGTAATAATAGGTGGTGGGCATATATATTTTTTATGACTTTTTATATAAAAATCAAATGTATAACAGAGCATCATGTATGACATTTGATTTTTTACAATAAATTAATGCAAAAAATAAAAATGATAAAAGATTAAAAGGGGGAAAAGTCAGAGAATTTGAAGACAATAAAAAATTAGATACAAAAAAGAAAACCTTCTATTTTATAATTCAGAACTGTAAGTTGTAAAACACTGATTAAGCAATGTCTCTATAAATTGATTGATTATTTGTTATTTAAAATGTAGTTAGTAGATGCACTTTAGTTCATAACAAAAAATTCTATTTTTGAGTTTAGTCTTTGGGTGAATTTGAAGAAAAGATGCCACACTGAAGTTTCTAATTTTAGTTTCCAGTAGTTTGTACCTAATTTTGAGGCCTTTTGGATAGATCCTTTGGAGATTGGAAGTTTCCAGCTTTTTGGATACTTTTGGAGCTATTTAGGGGGCTGATTTTTAGGCTTTTGAGGGAGCTCGAAAATGTAGTTGAGTTGATTTATTTGCTGAGGCAGTGGCTTGATTTTTCTATTTCCATCATTGGTGACACTTGGGGTTATTTAGCTTAAGAAATTTTCATTTCTCAGGGTTTAGAATTTTTTAGTTTCTTGCTCTCTTAGTCACTTTGAGAGTTTTTAAAACTCATTTTGAATCAGATTTTGATGTCTTATTCCTTCACTTGCAATAAAGCAGCAAGTTTTCTCCTTTTCTCATTCTTGTCATGAGCTCACATTGATGGTTAGATTTTGTTGTGATTCAGATTAACGAATCCTTCTTAATCCTATTGTTGTGGGTGATTTTCAGGTTTTGCAATAGGTTCAGGTTGCATATTGTATGATGTTTCAAGGAGTCTTTATGCAAAACACTAATGAACTAAATGCATTATGGTGAATTGTGAGAGTTAATTATTGTGAAAGAAGTGTTGTGAGTAAAGTTTCATCAGAGTCTTCATATTTAACTGATCATCATAAGTGTAGGTGTTAATTTTTAGTTTTCTTCCTAATCCCCTTTCCCCTGAAGGTGCATAGGTTAGGTGATTAGCTAGAGGGAACCAACCCACTCTAGAGATTCACTCTCTCCTTTTGGTTCACTAGAAACCATAGAGTGTTTCCATGTTGTGACAGGATAGAAAAGTGCAACTTTCCTAAAGGGTGCAATCTTGACTGTCGATAATTTTTGGCATGCCCAGTGGACCCTAGAGTTTGTCTTTAGGGTTATTTTTGAAGTTCTAAGCTACTATCTAGTATATGGAACAGTAAATTTTTCTACCTACAAGAGGTTTTAATATATACTTGGTGACTCTTAATATTCTAGTTTGATTACAAATTGAGTGTAGAAATATTATGAGAAGGATCCAAACCAGATCCAACCTAACTCCTTTTGAATACCTTCAACTCTCCCCACCAAGAAGGAGATGTAGGACTCCAAGGAGAAGTTTCAATTCAACAAGAAGAGCCAAATCTAAACCTCCATACCTTAGTCCCATTCTTTCTGTAAGAAGAAACCCAACTCCAATTTCACAAGCTCCACCCATGGCTAGGTAGTTTTCCTTTGCCCCATTCAATGGAGGAATCCAATTTAATCTGGCAAGACATGATGATATTCCAATGGCTACTTTAAAAGGGCTACCCTATTTCACTGATGAAGACCAAACCACCCCGATTGAGCACATCTGGGACATGGCTACACTTTGTTCAGTACATAATGTAATAGAGGATAACGTGGCCCTAAGATTGTTGGTTTCTTCACTAAAAGGAAAAGGTATATATTGGTTTCGTGGGCTACCAACTAATTCAATTGCCACTTGGGACCAACTTGGTGATGGTCTATATAGGTAATTCATAGACAAGTCAAATCACCTTTCCCTGTTAGAGTAGTTGAGAACCATCAAGCGTGCTCCACATGAGCACATGTCTAACTTTAATTATTGTTTCCAAAGAGTCTGGGACATAATTCCTCTAATTGTCAAACCCTCACTCGAGCATGCATTTCTTTTTTACCTAAAATCCTTGAACTTTGAGATTTCAGTCATGATTCAGTCAATGGGGGGTTTGACTTTTCCTAATGCTTATGACATTGTCATAAGGGCTAAAAAATGTCTTATTCAAGTGGGTAAGATTTCTCCTAGACCACCCATTCCTATTTTTCTTGAGTTTCAGTCACCAATTAATTTTCCACCTATAGCCTCTATACCTATTGTGCCAGTAATAGGTTATCAAGCTGCTACCCAGGAAAATGTCATTCCTAAGCAAAATAGAGAGATTCAAGAGATTAAGAGCATGCTGCAATCTCTAGGAAAGACTTTCAACAATGAATTTTTGAGTCTTAAAAAAAAAGTTGGCCAAGAGAAAAGGGCTCATCCAACCCATTATCAAGAAATTCAACAGAGTAGAGTGTTGGAACTCTCAAATTTTGCAAATTTGAAATGCCTATTTCAAAATTTTGCTTTTGCACTTTCAGAAGTGCACCTGAAGAATCAGTCCCGACTGACCCACTTTGGAGGCTTGTATTTTGAAGCCTGTTGATTGTCATGCAAAACCCAATTGCAGACATATTTAGTTGACCTATGTGAGCAGGCATGTCAAATTTCAGCTTCCCATGATAAGTTTTGACAGACATGTCTCCCGGAGCTCATTTGAATGGTTTCCCAGATTGATTCCTGAGTCAACCTGGCTTGTTTTGACCATTTTGCAGAACTGCCAAAAAATGAATTTGGGGCCAACCTCACTGACCTTGCAACCTCGCGGACCTCGCAGGATAGGAGCTGACCTAAAAGACCTCACCAACTTTGTTGACCTCACAAGATTTGGGCCGACCTCGCAGACCTCACAGAATTTTTGATGATGCCATAAAAAAGGTGTGAGGTTGGTGAAAATGCAACATTGCGGACCTCGCAACCTCGCAGACCTCTCGGACCTCGCAGGATTCGGGCCGACCTCGCTGACCTCGCGGGAGGAAAGATGACATCATGGAAAATGTCGCGAGGTGTGCGAGAATGCACAAGGAAGCTTTAAATTAAAAATTTAAAAAGAGTTGCATAGTTTTAAAAACGGTGGTGGGCCCGTTGCAAATTTTAAATGGAAGAATTACTTAGTGGTAAATATTTTTCCAAGGAGTTAAAACATGAAATAATTCAAGGAGAATATTTAAATTTCTGCCCAAGGTAAATTTTGTTTTTTGCTTAGGTGAAATATTTCGAGCTAAGAAATGGATTTCTTCAAATTACATATGGGGATTTTATTTAAAATGTGAAATTAAAGTGAATAAAGACAATGTAAAAGAGTATAATATAAAGTGACTTTTATATTCTTTTTATACTTGGGGGATTTTAAATAAAATCAGAGGCCTAAATATTAGAGTTATAAAACTTTAATATTTGAAGAAATATAAACTGCAACAAGTAAAAGAGCAGAAAATAAAAACAGTTTGTGCACGTGAGATATTTTGAGCAGCTGGGGAAACTAAGAGGAATCTCCACATGGGCAGATTTTCTGTTGCTAGGCAATCATGAGTAGATACTGTTTGAGAGAATGTTTGTTGCTGCAAGGAAGAGGAGAAGATATTTTGCAGAATTATTGATCAACGGTGAATGAAGATTCCAGATGGCAATTGCTGATCAAATTTGGGGCTTCTTCTATTTCCTCTCTTCTTCTATATCTTCTATCATTCTCTCATTGTAAGGGGTTATGAGATTAGTTCTGAGAAGGTTCTAAGTTTTGTATTGGACTGTGTAAATAGAAATTTGTATTTTCTGAGTCATTGTATGAGTGTGTAAGCTGTAATTTTATGAATTCAAGAGTAAATACAGCCAGTTTATGCAATTAACATCATGAAGTGCTTCCACTTTCATGAATGTCATCAGATTGTCTCCACATTTGTACACTTTTAGTCATATAAATTCAATAATACAAAGTGTCTTTGAGTCTATCATCTCAAGTTTTATGAGATTGTTTTGTCTGTTCACTGTTCTGTTTCAAAGAAATGGTTAAAATGCTTTGAACAGGTGATTGTGCTTTCAGGTGTGCAGATTGGATTTATTAAGCAGAATTTGATTGACATCAAGAGAAGGATTGTTGGTGCAAGGCACTAACAGTTGATGCAAAGCATCAGCAAGTTTAATCCACTGGTTGAAGACTGTTTGCTGGAGAATTCGTTTTATGTGTTTGACTCCATGGCCTAGAAGAGGCACTGATCTTTTATGTAGTCTTTTGCATCTCATAAACAATATTAATTACAAAATCATTTTAAATCTTGTTGTGTTATTGTGTGTCCTACTTTCCAATGGCTGAGAGAGGGTTGAGTTGCTGAGGATTTAGCCAAATTTAAGGTAGTCAATGCTTCCCTTAGTGTACTTGCATTGGAAATTATCTGATATAAAAAGAAATGTTAGTGTATATGGTTGAATTAAGTTTTTGAACATTGTATAGGTTTACCCACCTTGGTCCTGCAGAGCCAGAAGTGTAGGAGATGTAAGTCTTTGACTGAATCTTGTCAGTTGGCAACTAGTTGTTGTAGTTATCCTTGATAGGGGTTGGCTACCTCTTAGAGATCTCCAATATCTGTGTGGATTTTAAACACCAACAAAATGGCGACTCTACTGGGGAGAATTTGAGAAAATTCTTATTGCATAATCTAAACTTAAGAGTCTTTGCATAGAGTCAAATGATTTACCATTTTGATTTAGTTCAAGTTTGAGGGATTTCAACTTTGGAGAGGAATTTGTTGCAGTGAACCTGAACAGTTTTGTAATATGTGGTGCTCTGCTAGTGGAAAAGAACTCAGAGAAAAGTTTATATGTGAAAGAACTTCATACTGCTTGAAGTTCAGTCCTTTGTGAAAAGAGGTGGAGACTCTATTGATAGAACCTGTTAAAAAATTGAAGAAAGTTCCAGATCTAAAAATACTACCAGTCAGGAAGACAATTTGCAGTAGTTTAAAAGTTTCCAGGTATTCTTCACTTTTGGTTTTCAATAAAATTGTATATGAAAACCATATTTGAACTTCTTAGAAGAAACTTTTTTTCCCTATTGAGTGAGTTAGCACTGACAAAGGGAAAGAACAGTAAATTACGTTTGCACACTTTTATTTGTTGGATTTGTTGAATGTAATTGCAGTTCCATTGAAAGAATTATGTTTAGTGCTCAAATATCTGCTAGTTTGGATGGTTAGAATGCATTTGTGTATCTTAGGGGTTTCCATCCATTTGGATTTTAATTATGCACAATTAGTGAGCCTTAATTTGTAATATCCATGGATCATCAACGTAAAGTAGCTATACCAGTCAATACTTTGGTTCAGCTTGTCAAGAAGTGTCAAAAGTATAATAATCTTCAAGCATCTAATACACCAAAGTGTAAGAACCCAAGAGTTAATAAGCCTAGGTTCAATCCTGAATGGAATTATGTATTTGAAAGAGGACTTAAAGAAATGGATGAAAGACACCAAGTGTTTGAACAAGCCCGGTCAAGAGACCATCAAACTGTGTCTACTTGTGACCTCATTGCACCCATTATCAATTCCTTTGACCCATTGTATGCTCAGTTAGATCTGTCATGGGTTGATTATGAAACTGAAAGTATGTCAGCTCAAGTTTATAAGGAGATGCCTATATTTAATGGGTATACCGTATGTGAAGGAGATATACATGTTCAAAGTTTTTCTAGCTTCATGGAGAAACATTCATTCAAAGATCAGGATATGTGGATGAGATTCTTTGTCAGATCTCTTGAAGCATGAGCTCAGGATTGGTATCTAAGTTTTCCTGAGAAGTCATTTCCTTATTGGGATGAATTAGTGGCTGCTTATAGGAAATAATTTACAAGAGACCCTTCTGATTTGGTCACAATATTAAAAGAGATCAAGAAACAAAATGAAGAGTCAAGTATTGATTTAAGTCATAGATTTTCTATTGCTCTTTCACTAATCTTAGAAAGTTTTAGACCTAGAACTTCTGACTGTATCCATATGTATTTTGAAGCTTATAAATAAGGATCTAGTACACTATTAAAATATTTTAAAATATTGAGCACGCAGATGGCTTACACAATGCTGGATAATTTGGAGACACAAAGGAATGAGTATGTTCAAAGTTTGTTGTCTTCAGTTATGGGAAAACTTGCTGATGAAATTAGCAATGATGTGAATGAAAATGATCAAATGTTTTTAGACAAATGCATACTTGAGAAGGTAGAAGATGAGAAGAATGCATCATCAGATGGTGAGGAAGTTGTTAATGAACAACTTATAGAAGAAATGTACCCAACTGCAAATCAGCAGTTGAGTTGTTTGAGCCAGGAACCTGAAGAAGACTATGAGTTAGATTTACTCTTTGAAGAAGTGATATGTGATCAACAATGTTGTGATACAACTCATCAAATCAAGCCTACATATGTTGAGTGTAGCAATGATGCACGTCTACATAGTGAGACAAGAGAGTTTTCTGATTTAGGAAATACTCTTGAGAACATCAGTGTGTTAGCTGCAAGTGACAGAGTGTGTGATGAATTTTAGTTTGAAAGACAAGCCACAAGCAACTGCAATGCGAAAACCATTGATGTTTTTCAGCCTAATAGTGAAGATGTTTATGATTATCCTCAAGAGGATGCAAGTGACAAGTTCAGTGATGATACCCAATCTGATGTTGAAATACAAAGTGATGTGAATTGTTGTTTTGACAACCCAGAAGAAAGTAAGAAGGGAGAAGTGGAAAATTTATTTACTATGACCGGTTATGACTTTTCTTGTGATAATGTTGTCAGCAATTCTGTCTCCTATGATTGGGGAGATCCAGTTTATGATCAACCCATTGAATTCTCAGAGTTTGAAGATGAAAATCGTTTGATATGCCCTGATTTGCAATTTGATATTGCATCCAATTCAAGTGAAGGTAAAGAAGAGGAAGTGGTTGAAACAATAGATCAAAACAATGATCTATTGAGTTGTGAACAAATTTCAGATCTGTTGACCACAAGATATCATAAATTTGCACATGAGGACAACTCTCAGTTATTGTGTGCAACCCCTATTGATTTTGATGGTGATGACCTTCAAGATGCAAGGTATGATGCAAGTGAATCTGATTCTCTTTCCAATGATGAACAAGCTGATTGTGATGATGCAATGTATGATGAGTATGAAGCTATGGACACTGATGTAAGTTCAAAAATCTCTCTTGATGAGTTTGAAGCAGAAGATGACCATGAGGTTTACATATCCAATGAGCCAAATCTTGAAGATTGTAATGCAGATTTGAATAAGTCCTTGTTTGATGACTTGAATGACTTGAATGACCTTAGACATGAGTTTTTTCATGTGGATGTTAATGCTGATTTCATTGAGAAATCAGATCATTCTTCTGAACTAGAATTGCTTGTTGAGCAAGCTTGTGAAATTGAAGAGGTTGATACCTTATGTTCAGAGGATGACTATATGATTATAGATGATGATGAGTTAGAAATCCTTGATGAGTCTCAATACCAAAATGATGAAGAACAATCACAAAGTGTGCTAATGCATGAGTGTATTTGTTTGCGTACACTTAGAGATGTTTTGCATGATTAACAAGATCTTTTAGTAATTTCTTGGGATAGTTTTAATTTTGATATGCAAACAAGTAATCAGTTTGAGTTTAACAGTTCTAGCCACAAGGCAGAATGTGAGTGCTATTTTTGTCAGCTGGAAGAGGTTTTCATAGAATGTGGCGATGTGAACAACACTGAGGCAAGTTGTTTTCAGCTTGAAAATGATTTAAGTGATTAATATAATAAGTTGTTGCCACATAATAATCAACATTTTGAAAGTATGCCTGACTTTTAGATGCATAGTGATTGTGAGCATGTTGATGATGTTGTGAATAATTTCCTACTAGGATACCAACATGTTTTATCAGGCGGATGGTTGTGATCAAGATATGCTTTCAGATGGTCTTGATCCCCATTTTCAAATGTTGCCACTTAATACTAAATCAGAGAATGAAGAAAGTAATAGTGATGTGACATATCTGATTTGGTTGACACTTGATGACAGAGTTGAAAAGAGAGCAAGTTCACATTTGCATAAGGGTAGTTTGGTATTGTTGTTTGTAAAGATGTAGTCACCTGTGTTGTTGTGGTTTGATAGAGGCAATCATAAGTTAAGGGAGATCAACTCTTTCTATAGAATTGTGTTTAACAGAGGTACATGTTGATTCTTGTTTTTCATTTGGTGACCTGGGGTCATCAAATGAAGTTGAAAAAATAAGGTTGAATAAAGGGGAGCAGTATCAGGGTACCTGTTAGACTCAGCTTTTGGTCTACTCTACCCAAAGATCTAGGCTCTTGCTAGGCCCACAGTACATCCCCAGTCAGAGCCACTATTGGCACTCTCAAATTTTGCAAATTTGAGATGCCGATTTCAAAATTTTGCTTCTCCACTTTCAGAAGTGCACCTGAAGAATCAGTCCCGACTGACCCACTTTGGGGGCTTGCATTTTGAAGCCTATTGATTGTCGTACAAAACCCAGTCGCAGACATATTCAGTTGACCTATGTGAGCAGGTATGTCAAATTTTAGCATCCCATGATAAGTTTTGACAGACATGTCTCCCAGAGGTCGTTTGAATGGTTTCCTAGATTGATTCCTGAGTCAACCTCGCCTGTTTTGACCATTTTGCAAAACTGCCAAAAAATGAATTTGGGGCCGACCTCGCAACCTCATGGACCTCACTGGATTGGAGCCAACCTCACAAACCTCACCAACCTCGCTAAACTCGCAAGATTTGGGCCAACCTCGCAGACCTCACAAAATTTTTGATGATGCCATAAAAAAGGTGCGAGGTTGGCGAAAATGCAACCTCGCGGACCTCGCAGGATTTGGGCTGACCTCGCCGACCTCGCGGGAGGAAAGATGACATCATGGAAAATGTCATGAGGTGTGCGAGAATGCACAAGGAAGCTTTCAAATTAAAAATTTAAAAAGAGTTGCATAGTTTTAAAAATGGTGGTGGGCTCGTTGCAAATTTTAAATGGTAGAATTATCTAGTGGTAAATATTTTTCCCAAGGAGTTAAAACATGAAATAGTTCAAGGAGAAATATTTAAATTTCTGCCCAAGGTAAATTTTGTTTTCTGCTCAGGTGAAATATTTGGAGCTCAGAAATGGATTTCTTCAAATTACATATGGGGATTTTATTTAAAATGTGAAATTAAAGTGAATGGAGACAATGTAAAAGAGTATAATATAAAGTGACTTTTATATTCATTTTATACTTGGGGGATTTTAAATAAAATCAGAGGCCTAAATATTAGAGTTATAAAACTTTAATATTTGAAGAAATATAAAATACAGCAAGTAAAAGAGTAGAAAATAAAAATAGTTTGTGCACAGGAAATATTTTGAGCAGCTGGGGAAACTAAGAGGAATCTCCACATGGGCTGATTTTCTGTTGCTGGGAAATCATGAGTAGATGTTGTTTGAGAGAATGTTTGTTGCTGCAAGGAAGAGGAGAAGATATTTTGCAAAATTATTGATCAATGGTGAATGAAGATTCCAGATGGCAATTGCTGATCAAATTTGGGGCTTCTTCTATTTCCTCTCTTCTTCTATATCTTCTATCATTCTCTCATTGTAAGGGGTTATGAGATTAGTTCTGAGAAGGTTCTAAGTTTTGTATTGGACTATGTAAATAGAAATTTGTATTTTCTGAGTCATTGTTTGAGTCTGTAAGTTGTAATTTTATGAATTCAAGAGTAAATACAACCAGTTTATGCAATTAACATCATGAAGTGCTTCCACTTTCATGAATGTCATCAGATTGTCTCCACATTTGTACACTTTTAGACATATAAATTCAATAATGCAAAGTGTCTTTGAATCTATCATCTTAAGTTTTATGAGATTGTTTTGTTTGTTCACTGTTCTGTTTCAAAGAAATGGTTAAAATGCTTTGAACAGGTGATTGTGATTTCAGGTATGCAGATTGGATTTAATAAGCAGAATCTATTTGATATCAAGAGAAGGATTGTTGGTGCAAGGCACTAATAGTTGATGCAAAGCATCAGCAAGTTTAATCCACTGGTTGAATACTATTTGCTGGAGAATTCATTTTATGTGTTTGACTCCATGGCCCAGAAGAGGCACTGATCTTTTATGCAGTTTTGTGCATCTCAGAAACAATATTAATTGTAAAATCATTTTAAATCTTACTGTGTTATTGTGTGTCCTACTTTCCAATGGATGAGAGAGGGTTGAGTTGCTGAGGATTTAGCCAAATTTAAGGTAGTCAATGCTTCCCTTAGTGTACTTTCATTGGAAATTATCTGTTATAAAAAGCAATGTCAATGTATATGGTTGAATTAAGTTTTAAACATTGTATAGGTTTACCCACCTTGGTCCTGCAGAGCCAGAAGTGTAGGAGATGTCAGTCTTTGACTGAATCTTGTCAGTTGGACACTAGTTGTTGTAGTTATCCTTGATAGGGGTTGGCTACCTCTTAGAGATTTGCAATATCTATGTGGATTTTAAACACCAACAGAATGGCAACTCTACTGGGGAGAATTTGAGAAAATTCTTATTGCAGAATCTAGCCTTAAGAGTCTTTGCATAGAGTCAAATGATTTACCATTTTGATTTAGTTCAAGTTTGAAGGATTTCAAGTTTGGAGAGGAATTTTTTACAGTGAACCTGAACAGTTTTTTAATCTATGGTGCTCTAGGGTGGAAAGGAACTCAGAGAAAAGTTTATATGTGAAAGAACTTCATACTGCTTGAAGTTCAGTCCTTTGTGAAAAGAGGTGGTGACTCTATTGATAGAACCTGTTAAAAATTTGAAGAAAGATACAGATCTACAAATATAACCAGTCAGGGAGACAATTTACAGCAGTTTAAAAGTTTCCAGGTATTCTTCACTTTTGGTTTTCAAGAAAATTGTATATGAAAACCATATTTGAACTTCTTAGAAGAAACTTTGTTTCCCTATTGAGTGAGTTAGCACTGACAAAGGGAAAGAATAGTAAATTACGTTTGCACACTTTTATTTGTTGGATCTGTTGAATGTAATTGCAGTTCCATTGAAAGAATTATGTTTAGTGCTCAAATATTTGCTAGTTTGGATGGTTAGAATGCATTTGTGTATCTTAGGGGTTTCCATCCATTTGGCTTGTAATTATGCACAATTAGTGAGCCTTATTTTTTAATATCCATGGATCATCAACATAAAGTAGCTATACCAGTCAATACTTTGGTTCAGCTTGTCAAGAAGTGTCAAAAGTATAATAATCTTCAAGTATCTAATACCCCAAAGTGTAAGAACCCAAGAGTTAATAAGCCTAGGTTCAATCCTGAATGGAATGATGTATTTGAAAGAGGACTTAAAGAAATGGATGAAAGACACCAAGTGTTTGAACAAGCCCGGTCAAGAGACCATCAAACTGTGTCTACTTGTGAACTCATTGCACCTGTTATCAATTCCTTTGACCCATTGTATGCTCAGTTAGATTTGTCATGGGTTGATTATGAAACTGAAAGTATGTCAACTCAAGTTTATAAGGATTTGCCTATATTTAATGGGTATACTATGTGTGAAGGAGATATACATGTTCAAAGTTTTTCCAGCTTCATGGAGAAACATTCATTTAGAGATCAGGATATGTGGATGAGATTTTTTGTTAGATTTCTTGAAGCACGAGCTCGAGATTGGTATCTAAGTTTTCCTGAGAAGTCATTTCCTTGTTGGGATGATTTAGTGGCTGCTTATAGAAAATAATTTGCAAGAGACCCTTTTGATTTGGTCACAATATTAAAAGAGATCAAGAAACAAAATGAAGAGTCAAGTATTGATTTAAGTCATAGATTTGTTGTTACTCTTTCACTAATCCCAGAAAGTTTTAGACCTAGAACTTCTGCTTGTATCCATATGTATTTTGAAGGTTATGAAGAAGGATCTAGTACATTGTTAAAAGATTTTAAAATATTGAGCATGCAGATGGCTTACATAGTGTTGGATAATTTGGAGAAACAGAGGAATGATTATGTTCAAAGTTTGTTGTCTTCAATTATGGGAAAACCTGCTGATGAAATCAGCAATGATGTGAATGAAAATGATAAGATTTTTTCAAACAAATGCATACTTGAGAAGGTAGAAGATGAGAAGAATGCATCATCAAATGGTGAGGAAGTTGTTAATGAACAACTTATAGAAGAAATGTACCCAACTACAAATCAGCAGTTGAGTTATCCGAGCTAGGAACCTGAAGAAGACTATGAGTAAGATTTACTCTTTGAAGAAGAGATATGTGATCAGCAATGTTGTGATACAACTGATCAAATCAAGCCTAAATATGTTGAGTGTAGCAATGATGCAAGTCTGCATAGTGAGACAAGAGAGTTTGCTGATTTAGGAAATACTCTTGGGAACATCAGTGTGTCAGCTGCAAGTGATAGAGTGTGTGATGAATTTCAATTTGAAAGACAAGCCACAAGCAGCTGCAATGCGGAAACCATTGATGGTTTTCAGTCTGATAGTTAAGATGTTTATGATTATCCTCAAGAGGATGCAAGTGACAAGTTTAGTGATGATACCCAATATGATGTTGAAATGCAAAGTGATGTGGATTGTTGTTTTGACAACCCAGAAGAAAGTAAGAAGGGAGAAGTGGACAGTTTATTTACTATGACCAGTTATGACTTTTCTTGCGATAATGTTGTCAGTAATTCTACCTCCTATGATTGGGGAGATCCAATTTATGATCAACCCATTGAATTCTCAGAATTTGAAGATAAAAATCCTTTGATATTCCCTGATTTGCAATTTGATATTGCATCCAATTCAAGTGAAGGTAAATAAGAAGAAGTGGTTGAAACACTAGATCAAAACAATGATCTATTGAGTTGTGAAAAATTTCAGATCTATTGACCACAAGATATCATAAATGTTCACATGAGGACAACTCTCAGTTATTGTGTGCAACCCCTATTGATTTTGATGGTGATGACCTTCAAGATGCAAGGTATGATGCAAGTGAATCTGATTCTCTTTGCAATGATGAACAAGCTGATTGTGATGATGCACTATATGATGAGTATGAATCTATGGACACTGATGTGAGTTCAGAAATCTCTCTTGATGAGTTTGAAGCAGCAGATGACCATGAGGTTTACATATCCAATGAGCCAAATCTTGAAGATTGTAATGCAGATTTGAACAAGTCCTTGTTTGATGACTTTAATGACTTGAATTAGCTTAGACATGAGTTTTTTCATGTGGATGTTAATGCTGATTTCATTGAGAAATTAGATCATTCTTCTGAACTAGAATTGCTTGTTGAGCAAGCTTGTGAAATTGAAGAGGTTGATACTGTAGATACCGAAAATTGGTCTAGGCCTGGGAGTACACATTTCGACATAATTTTCTATAGTCCATGCTCTTGATTAAATAATGTCAATTATTTAATTAAGCTTTCTAACACATATTTCCTCTATTAATTAAATATCCCTTTTTAATTAATTCATTAATTCATTATTAATCTTTATTCAACTTGATTAATTAAATAAATCATATTTATTTAGTTATGTTGCGAACTAATTAATTCTTCCCCCTTTATCTATCAATTAAATAATTTATTATTTAATTCCTCCTTTATCATACTTTTCCAACTATAATTAAATATCTTTATTTATTTATTCATTTAACCCCCTTTATCTATAATTAAATATTTATTATTTAATTATTTATATTTATCCTTTTCAAAAAGTCAAATTAAATAAATTACTTTATTTATTTAACTAAAGTCAATTCCCTTTCGAATCTTGAATTAAATTAACATTTAATTCACATTTTATTAATTATGTCGCATTCCTCCATCATTCAGTTATCTAAGTCATTCACTTACCTTCTGACTTGAGATCTATTTTTAGTTCTTCAATTATCTCTGAATTCAACTGTTGATCATCTCTATAGGAAGACTCTCTGTCACAACTAGTTGATTAACTAGTTCTAACTCAATATGCATGTATGCATTTATTAATTAAATATCTTTAATTAATTAATTTAATTATGCATTCGAATTCCTCATCTTCAAGTTCTAACTTTGGCTTTTGCATTCAAAGTCTAGTTCTTCTATTTTTGGAGATTAAGATGTTGAAGTTGTGTTCTAACTCACGTTCTAACTTAATCTCTATCTGCAGTCTTTCCTGAACTCGTGTTCTAACTCATGTTCTATCTGAGACAAAAATCACATTGCATGGCATTCATCAATCTCATCCGTCGATCTCTCTTTCAATCTGAGCTGATCGTTTGAAAACACAAAATCTATAAAATGGCCTGTCACAATCATTATTCCTCCTCTCGAATTTATACACTTTTGAGAAGAAACAATCTTCGATATTTTGCTTAGACATTCAACACAGCTATACTTGTATTCAAACACAAAAATCTGAGGGCAAGAACACTAAAAAGGCAAAATGGAGAAGAGCAATGGAGTTAATTTGAAAGGGTGAATGCATATTCGGTGAGATCAATTCAGTTTGTTAATTATTCATCATGTTTTCATATTCGTTCTTTATTGTTTCATTTTAGATTAGTTTTGATTTAGATTAGGATTAATATTTTTCATTCTAGTTGTAGATCTTATCATCATAGATTTAATCTACAATTACATTTGGTGAACCCGACGTGAACACGCTTCAAATCTGCACATCTTTCCATTTTTCCATTTTTTGTTTTTCATTTTTCGCAAGTTTTCCGTCCAGTGAACCACATCTGTCAAAAACAGCGACACAACTGTCATTACGAATTGCATCTACCATGCCATAAACCACATCTGCCTATCAATCACCACATACAACTGTCAATCGCCACATCCACCTATCAACCACCGCATCCACTTATCAATAAATTACCAAACTGCATCTGATACCCCATCCACCACATCCATGGCTCCAAAAGCCGCATCTGGTTGGTTAAAATTTTTCATTTGTTTTTACTCATTTTCGTACATCCATATTTTCTATTTTCATTTTATACATTATTTTGTATTTTCTCTAATGTTTGTGTCAATTGTGCCAAGGTGGAATAACATAGTGTTTGCAGGACGAAGCATAGAAGACAAATAAAACTTAAGATAATTTTTTGTGGGATGAAAGCTGAAGAACAATGAACTACTGACAAATCTCCATGCAGGACCTAATGCCTTTGTCTTTTTAGCATGCTTTTGTTTTGGTAGATAGATAATCGTTGTGTGTGTTAAAATGAACTTTTGTTTGGTAGTGAAAATAATCTCTGGTAGTGTAAATAATCTCGTTTGGGCTTAAAAATTTACCAGTGTTTTTTATGTCTGCATTGTTAGTTTAGAACCCCATGATTTAGTAATCGAAGTATCCTCTCCCCTTGCGCATTCATGTGATCCTGGGTGTAAGAGAAATGGTTATTGACTCTAGAACTTGGGCCTGTCTTGGTGGGAAAAAGTACTCACCCCAAGATGACTCAGACCGGTAGCACGCTAAAGCCAGGCGACTTCCAGCCAGTATATAAAAGTGGATTCTTGGGGAAACCACAAGAATCACGTGCACTATTCCGATGAGATGGACATAAATGGACTCTCGCCAATGTTGGATAGTGTCCCACGAATGGAATGCCCTTATTAAAAGCTTTGTTGTAGAGTTACCAAAATCCTATCTATTTGCTGGTGCAATAGGTGCATAACCTGTGAAGCCGTCTTACAAATTTATGGTTCTTATGTTGAGGTGACATGTATGCCATGGGAGTTTCATGGGTACAGTAGCTTGGCTGCCCCGTATAAGTGAGTGTCGTGGAGGGGAGCCAGTGGGGTCAAGCTACTAGTCATCCACCTTGAATGGGCATAGCTGGAGAAATCCAAGTAAGAATTCAGCAAATACTGTCCTAAAAGCCTAGGTTGTACATGTTTTCGAGTCTTAACAGTCCTTACATCACAAAAATTGAAAATACATTGATTGATGTGTTTGCTCTTTGCTGTATTCATCAAAATCTTGATGAAACAAACAAAGTCCATCAAAAAATTTCAGGAAAAATTCAACTGTCAAAAAACAGAGTCACATTTGTCAGTTTAAACGTCGCATGTGTCATAGCGAGTCGCATCTGTTAGGGGAAATGCCACATCTGGCTATCAAAAATTCACTTTTCACAGTTTGCATATTACGAGTCACAACTGTCATATTTTGAGTTGCATGTGTGCATGCAAATCACATCTGTCAGTTTAAAAACCGCATGTGTCCTCATAAACCGCATCTGTCAATATTTAGACTGCATGTGTCATAGTAAACTGCAATTGTCAAAGGAAAAACCGCAACTATCAGAAACACCACATGCACTGTCAAAAAGCCGCATCTGTCAAAATATGAACCGCAACTGTTAGATGAACCGCATTTTCCTGTGAACAGAAAATAAAAATAAAAAACCGCGAGCTGAATCTGAAACGTCACTGTCATTATTTGCTTTAGGTTTTTAGGATCAACCTTGGATTAGAAACTGGTTAATTTTTCTCAAAAACCTTGCATCCTTAGGTGTCATAAACGTCTTTGTTTCCATCCTTAGGCATCATATATGTCTTAGTTACTATCTTTAGGTGTCATATACGTCTTAGTTACCATCCTTAGGTGCCATATACATCTTAGTCACCATAAACGTCTTAAGAAATAGTCATCCTAAGTTACATGCATATAGATAATCTAGTTTAGAAAATTCACCTTGTCACAACTCTCCTTGTCATACGATTAGGTTTCTTGGTCAAAAACAAATCGTTGCCTGCATTTTATTCCGTAGGTGGTAGTTTATACCCATCTTAGGCTCATTTATCATCATTAGTCCACTCAAAAATTTGCATATTGTCTGTCCTGTCATGCGTCATTTTAGATCTTTAGCCGTCTTGTCATACGTCATTTTAGATCTTTAGCCATCTTGTCATACGTCATTTTAGATCTTTAGCAACATCCTTATTGTCAAAAAAAAAATCCAAAAACATAGACATAGGTCATATCAGTTTTTAAACATAGTCTGCATTACCCATTTTGAGCAACTTTTTCATGGTCCAAACAAGGTCCAAAAAGAAACACAAAGCAATGACAAACCCTAATGAATTCATCAATCTGTTTGGAAACCAACCATCAAGCAGTAAACGACCACACAAGTCCTTGCTGGAAAAACATGTCACTAGAGACACACATGGTCAGATTTTCATAGAAGACATAGACACAACAGTACAAGATCTTGAATTTGCATCCTTTATGGATGACTGTTTGGCAAATGATCCCCAACGCTATCTAGCAAAATTGCTAGCAGAAGGTGCCAAACTACCCATAGGATTTGATATTCGTACTTTGCAAACACAGTCAACTCAACCGTCCCAAACTGCAACATCAACTGTCTCTATTCCACAAATTACTGCAGCAATACCAATTGGTATACCAACTCAGACATCGTCAATTGTAAACACAACCCCTTTTAACATCACACAAGGTTTACAATTTACTACGGGGGCAACTTTCTCCAACCCCTTTAACACCAACACGACTGGTAAGAGAACCAAAGTTGGCAGAAACATACCTATACCAAGTCAAACAATTCAGACAGGAAGCATTCCTATTCCAAATCAGACAATTCAGACAAGAAGCATTCCTATTCCAAATCAGACAATTCAGATAGGAAGCATTCATATTCCTAAACAGACAATTCAGACAGGAAGCATTCCTATACCAACTCAAACCATTCAGACAGGGAATATCCCTATACCGAATTAGAATATTTTGACAGGATATATTCCCTCGCCCAATAACAACCCATCACAGAACATGGCATATCAAAACACCTACATTGATCCAAATCTCACAAACACCATGTCCTTGACACAAGTCGATGTCCTTCAAAACCAAATGCAAACACGTCAACAGCAGACGGATAACATGTCTATGTCCGGAA